>PVHX01004515.1:0-125640 GCA_004024805.1 Geosciurus inauris | reverse complement strand
CACATGGAGGGAGAAGGTGGGTTCCCAAAGCTCCAGTGGGCTCCTCCCCGACGCTGGATACAGCCCATGCCATAGCTCTCCCAGACTGGAGTTGAGGGCCTATGGCTTTCCCATGCTGGAGTTGCATGTAGGTGTCTCTACAGTTCTGAGGCCTGAGAGTGGAACTGCTTTCTCATCTCTCTATGCATTGCCCCGGTGAAGCCTTTCTGTGGTGGCCCTGCTCCCAGGGCTCCCCTAAGTACCCTAGTGGGGAATCTCTGCAGTGGCCCCACCTCTGTGGCTGATCTCTGCCTGGGCCCTGAGGCTCCCTGACTTGAAATTTAGCTGCAGGCAGCACCACCTCCACAGCTCTGTGTCCTGTGATCCCACAGAATCAGTGCCATGGGAACACCACCCAAACTTACCACTCATGCCCTCGGGAGCCATAGCCCCCACTTCATGTGACCTGCTTGAACCACACTGGGGTATCAAAGAGTGCTGTGCCTGAATGTGGGGAGCTGAGACTTGCAGTGGTGCTGGGAACACACCCTGCAAAGTCTCAAGAGCACGTTGGGCCCCTCCTTTGTGACTGTTCTTCCCTCAAAGCCCTGCCACTCTGGGTCCATGATCAGAGGGTGTTCTCTGAAATTCCTTCTGGGTCATCCTTCCATCATCTTGATGAACAGTATCTTACTTCCTTCATCAGTACTAATCTCTTTATCAAAGAGTAATTTTAGAATACCCTGGGTATTCTCTCCCATTTTTTTTTTAAATTCTGCACAATCTGGCCAGGATAATAATTTTCCAAATTTTTTTAGTTTTATTTCCTTTTTCATTATAAATTTCACCTTTAATTCATTTCCCTCATTTCACATCTTACTAGAAGCCATCAAGAGAAGCCACCAAATATTACTTCCACCAAATATGCAGTTCACCGCTCTTACATTCTATCTTCCACCAAGTACCAGGACACAGACATAATTCACCCAAGTTCTTTGTCCTTTTGTAACAAAGGTGAACTTCCTGCCATCTTCTAATAAAGTGGTCCTCATTTCTGTCTGAGACCTCATCAGAAGGGCCTTCACCATTTGTATTTCTACCAACACTCTCTTCAGGACAATTTAGAAACTCTCAAAGACTGAGACTTTCTCTATAGCTCTCCTCTTCTTCTGAGTCTTCATCAGAATCACTGGGACATTCCATCTAAGGCAGTTGAAGCCTTTTACAACACACACTCCCAAATTTGTCATAGTACTCAATGACCTTTTTTTAAAAAAAAAATATGTATTTTTTAGTTGTAAGTGGACACAATAGCTTTATTTTATTTTTATGTGGTGCTGAGGATCAAACCCAGTGCCTCCCGCGTGCTAGGCGAGCACACTACCACTGCACCATAACCCCAGCCCCCTCAATGACCTTTTTAAATCAAATAAACTTTTGGGTCCTTATTTTAATTAAGCCCTTTGACACTGGCCACCATCGATCGCCTCCTACTTCTTGAGAACCCTTCTCCCTTCACATCTGGGGGAACACACCCCCATGTTTCTCCTCCTTAACCACCCCTCTCCTCCTCTCTGAGCCTCTCACCCTCCATCAATCCAGTAACTGATGGTGTTGCTGGGTTCTGACACAGCAATCTTTTCATCCCTTATTCTCTTTTTTCAACCATCACATAAATGATAAATCTCCCAAATCAAAATCTGTACCTTCAGCCCTCGCTTCTCACCTTCAAATATCCAATTCCCTCTTCTTTAGAGTCCCCTGGGTATTCTCTGGGTATTTCCAGTGGCCCCTTAAATCTCATATGCCCCACACTGAGCTCATCATTTTTTCCCTTCAACTTATATTTCTTAACCTTATTAATTTATTCAAAAGATTTTTTTGAAAAATTACCACATGCCAATTACTGAGTTCAAATGCTTGAATACCATGATCAAGAACAACAATAGTTCTTACCCTCATTGAAGTATTGGTCTAGCAGGAGAGATAGACAATAAGAGATTATGGTATAGTATGATTAAGTGCAATGAAATGAAAGTTACAAGGCCTTATGGAAGTGCATGGCAAAGTCACTTACATGGCCTAGTGTGAGTGTCTGATATGGCTTTCAGAATGTGGTAATATTTAGGTCAAAAATCTCTTAGATGGGAATTATTTATTGTAAAAACAGAAACTCATCCAATAATGGAAAGAAGAAAGGGAAGTGATTAGAAGTTCAAGATGGCGCTGAAAGCTAAGAAGGAAGCTCCTGCCCCTCCCAAAGCTGAAGCCCAAAGCAAAAGCTCTAAAGGCCAAGAAGGCAGTGTTGAAGGGTGTCCACAGACATAAAAAGAAGATGTCACCTACCTTCCAGTGACCCAAGACATTGCAGCTCTGGAGACAACCCAAATATCCTCAGAAGAGCACGCCCAGGAGAAACAAGCTTGACCACTATGCCCTCAATAAATTCCCTCTGACCACTGAGTCGGCCATGAAGAAGACTGAAGACAACAGCACATGTGTGTTCATGGTGGATGTCAAGGCCAACAAACACCAGATCCAACAAGCTGGAAAGAAGCTCTATGGCATTGATGTGGCCAAGGTTAACACCCTGATCAGGCCTACTGGAAAGAAAAAGGCATACATTCGACTGGCTCCTGATTATGATGCTTTCGACGTTGCCAACAAAATTGGGATCATCTAAACAGAGTCCAGCTGTCTAATTCTAAATATACCTTTTTTTTTACAACATAAAAAATAAGAAGTCCAAAGGAGTATCTTAAGGAATTAATTTTAGATTGGATTATTCCAAAGGTAGACCTTGACACAAAGATGTAAAAACAAATCCTTTATCTGGAAATGATCACAAGAAGCAGCAGTAGAAGAATAGAGGGGTAGAGACAGTGAGAGAGGGAGGGAATGAGGTCAACAGTGTAATTTCAAGCAGGTCACTACTGTGAGAAACTGAAGTTCAGTCCACCAAACACATCTAAAAATTGTCATCACTTATGTCCTCTGGAGCCAGAGCCCTAGCTGCATGTGACCTGCTTGAATTATACTGGGCTTCACACACCAAGAGCCAAGGACTCTATACTTGTGTATCCACTACCTCTCATCGGTCATTGGTTAAGGGATGATCCCAGGAGGTGTTAATTCCCCCAACATTTTGGCTTAACCTCATGCAAATCCATTGGCCTCCAGGAACCAGAGAAAGCCATCAGGTGAAGAGTCAGAGTTGAATCAGAAGGATAGGATGGTGAATGCTCTGGAGATATGAATGCAGCACCTGCAATGTCTGTTAGAGTCTATCTCTCACATCACTCACATCCATTTGTACCCCACATTAAATTCACTTTGTTCCACCACTGAGCCTTCAAGATGATGGAAAGTCATAATTTTTAAATTACTTTTCTTGAAAGTACAATGAGAGAGTTAGTTGAACATGCTACAGAGGCTATTGTTCAGTTGGCCTAAAAGCCATCATTTATATTTGACTCCCTCTTTCACCCACTCTGTATTCCTTTAATCCTTGGCCAGCAATCTCTGTGGTCTAGGTGGCTAGTCCGATAATTGGAAAACATATCAATGCTAACAAGAATGAATTGGTGATTACTCCTAGGAGGAGGAAATAGTCCAACATAACCAATCTGACAATCAATGGTTGATTGATCACCTCAAGGGATAAACCTGTACTGTGGGTTCTGTGGGACTAGCATGTTGAATATGTTAATGGCATAACAGACTTTTAGCAACAGTGATCGATAGATCAGACCAGATGAATAGTAGCTCATATTGCTGGCCTCACGTACAGCCTTTATTCCTGCAACAATGGTTGCTCCTTGAATGGATCCAATGTATAAACACTAAGGTGAACAAGGTCAGAGCCTAGCTGACATCTACGGAATGAATCATTGGAACCCCTGCTTATTCAGTGCTTCCTCTGTGATGAATACTTTCTGCTGGGCACTGGCATGAGAAATGAAGGCCTACATGGGCCCAGTGCTCAGGAATATCAGAAACAGAAGGACAAAGGTCAGATTTAGATATAACTACAGAGGGATTCAATTAAATCCTGCACACTGAATGTTAGGAACATCATCCTCCATACCAAGATCTACCTCAAGAATCCTAGAAGCCAGGCATCTGTCCTTTCAGAAAGAGATGCTAACAGGGTTCTTCACTGGAGAAACTAAACAGTCAGGAGAAAAGGACTTCAGACACTGATATTCAGTGTGTATATAGGGATCCTCAATGAGACAGCTGGTTCTGACAAACTACTCTACAGTGAAGTCCCCCAGGCACACAGAACTGTCACTCAGAATTTAGTACTTATCCTTGACCATGAATAGATAGCAAGATGTTTGAGTAAATCCTCAAACACATTAGAAAAAAAGAAAGTCAAAGCAAAGAAAGAAAGAAAATTGGAGGAAAAGACCCAATGAAAAGAATAAAAGAACACTAAAAAATAAAATAAAATATAGTATCACCAAGAATTGAGAATATGTTGCATCCATGAAATAAGAACTGAATGCTATGAAGGAAGAAGGGACTATGAGCAATCATGGATGACTCTAATATGGGATGGGTAGTAAGAGAGAGGAGGATGCTATTTGCTGAGACAGGGCTCACAGAAGATGAGCCTCCCTATTTCTAATAGGAAGGGCTGGACTCTGAGGAGATTTGGAATATTTGTGACCATGCCAGTAAGAGTCAGTGCATGGGATCTGGAGCTTATAAGCAAGGGATAGGTTGGGAATAAAAATTTGGGTGCCATAACCATATAAATGTAATGGCAGCCATGGGAATGGATGAGTTTTCCAGGGTGAGGTATAGATTAGGGAGAGAAGATGGTGATCTAAGGACAGAACTCCTGCGGAGTTTCTGCATTTAAGATAGGGGATTCTGAGGAGCAGCCAGGCAGACAGGAGATGAAGCAGGAAAGGACTATGGTACAGAAGGAAGCACTCCAAGAGGGAGGAGATGCTCAACAGTATAAAACTCTTCTGAGAGCTCAAATCAGGTAAATACTGAAAAACAGCACCATTGGATTTAGAAACAAGTCTGTCTTTAATGACTGCGATGGTCAACTTAACAGAGTTGAAGACCTAGAGAACTGGTAAAATATGGTTTGGGGGTGTGTCATGAGAACGTTTCCAGTAGAGAATATTGTGTGAGTCCATGTGGGCTAAATGGGAAGATCAGCCTCAACATAGACGAGCACTACTCTATCAGCTGAGGGGTCAGATAGAAGAAAAATAGGAAAGATGAATTGGTCTTTCCCTCCTGGAACTGGGATACATTCTTTCTCTGGTCTCCCTTGGACACCAGAGCTCCAGGATCTCTGGCCTTTGGACTCCAGGATTCATATCATATCATCATATCATTCATTCATATCATCAGTCCCACGGAATCTCAGGCCTCAGACTGAGAGTTACATCATTGGCTTCCCTGGTTCTGAGGTCTTCCAACTTGGACTGAACCACACCACCAGCATCTCAGAGTCTCTAATTTGTAGGTAGCCTATCATGGAATTTCCCAGCTGCCATAATCTTGTGAATCAATCCCACCTCCCTGCAAATTCCCTATCCATCCATCCATCATCCATCCATATCTTCTTGGTTCTGTCTCTTTGGAAAATCCTAACAAATTCAATGACTTTGGAAGAAGCAGGTTCAGAAGGCAGAATATAGTGAGATGAAGAGAGCTGGAGGGAAGAAAGTAAAGACAACTGAAGAAATCTGGCTGCAGAGACCACTAGAAAGACAGAAATATCATACAGTGGGCGAAGTGGAATTAGAGGTAGGTGTTTTCTAAGAACAGGAGTATATTCTAAAACTTTCCACTGAACCCCATGTACTCTACTTGTGTGTCTCTCCTATTGTAGACTGGAAGCCTCATGAGTTTAGACTCTGCATTTTTGTGGCTCTCAAGATGGCTTTGTTGAACTTCAATTCTGAAACTATTCTGAGCTACAATATAGGTTCTTGTCACTATCTTTCTGTATTCAGTTGGGACAGGTTGGGTTATACTGTGGCAGCAAATAACTCACTGGCTTAAAGCCACAGTTTTGCTTCTTGCTCATGCCACGTGTTCATCTTGGGATAGCTGGGACTCTACTCCATGTCATCATCACTCAGGGACCCAGAGTGACAGAACTTCCACCATCTTGAATGTCTTCATTTGCCCAAGGCAAATCATGTATTTCACTCATTAGACAAAGTCATGGGCCCCACCTGCCTCAAGGGAGCTGGAAAATACAGTCCTCAGGTGTGGCCAGAAGGAAATCCAGAATATTGGTGATGACCCTCATGACTTTCACATTCCTAGAGTCTTATAGGTGGTCAAAGAGCTGCATTTTCCTTTTGTCTACCAAGGATCCAGGCAAACATAATTTCCACACCCAGCACAAACTGTCCCCTCCCCTTCCCAGTTTTCATCAGTCAGCAAACCACCTTTGTGAGATCACTTGGAAGCTGACATTGAGTTTCCATTGGATGGATCCTCCATTTTTACCACAATCCAAATATTCTCCACATGGCAAGAGGGATTTTATTAAGAATGAATCAGATCATGCCATGCCTTCTTAAAACTCCATACTTTATCACTTGAAAAACTCAAACCCCTCACCTTGGCTTACAAGTGCCTATAGATCTGCCCAGCTGGGCCCTGTTTCTCATCCATCAGGACTTGCTGGGCGTTTCTCCCTCCCATTCTTCACACACGCCAAGGGTTTCCTATCTCAGGATCTTTGCTCTTCCCTCTGTCTGGAAAGCTTTTCTCTCAGATGATCTCATTTCTAGCTCCTCATCATTTAGGTCTCAAATGAAATGTCATATTCCTAGAGAGAGCCATCCTGATATTCTAGCTAAAGTAGCCCTATTCCTGTCCACTCTTATCCCATATCTAGTGTTAGATATATTTAGCATTTATCAATATCTAAAATTATTTCATTTATGTATTTTTATACATCTATTATCTGTCTGTCCTCACTGGACATGGGGTGAGTGAAGACATTACAGATGGTGGAAGCTCTGTGATATCTGCTATGGTTTAGATATAAAGTGTCTCCCAAAAGCTCCTGTTAATGCAGGAATATTCAGAGGTGAAGTGATTGTGAGAACTGTAACCTAATCAGTCCACCCTCATTTGAATGGACTGACTGAGTGGTCACTAGAGGCAGGTAGGATGTGGCTGGAGGAGGTGGGTCACTGGGGGGCTGCCCTGGAAGGGTTCAACTGACCTAAGGTCCCTTCTCGCCACTGTCTCTGGCCACCATGAGGTGGGCAGCATTCCTTCGTCATACCCTTCCCCCATGACGTCCTATTTCACATTGGGCCCAGAGCAATGGAGTCAGCCATCTATGGATGGAGAACTCTGAGACCATGAGCCCCAAATAAACTTGTTCTCCTCTAAGTTGTTTTTGTCAGGTATTTTGGTCACAGTAACAGAAAGCTGACTAATACCACATCCATGAGTTCAGGAATTTTTAATCTAAAGTGTCCACTATTGTCTCCTCAGAATGGTTCTCAAGAACATTTAGTAAGTAGATTAAAAATTATTTAATACAAATCTTCTGGACATGGGTAAGGCCAAGAGTGAAATTTGCTACCAGATCCAGGCCAAATCCCAGCACGGTGCTTTGGTAGAGATCAAATTTCCAAAGGAGCTCAGAGAAGAGAGCACCATATGCTGGGACTGCCAGAGAGGGCTGCGTGGAGGAGGAGGCACTTTGTGCTTGGTGGCCTGTGCCCACTGGCCACAGAGGTAAGGCTGAACCCATCCATGGGGCAAGATCAGATCAGAAAGCTCCCCTGGAACCATTTACCCAAAGGCAACCTCAGCATGTAAACTGCAAAACTAAAGCAAAAACAATAGCAATAATAATAGTAACCTGTCATGAGAGTAACAGGAGAGGAATATTTGCCTGGGTAAGCCTTGGCTCTGAGTGGAAGGAGAACAAAAGAAAATAAAATTATTCTCTAAGCATTCTTAACCACAGATGGTTCACACGTGGGTTTGAAGCCAGAAATCACACTGCTTATGGAGAAAAAAAAGTTAACATTTGTTTTTAAAAAGTCCTAGTTTGACAGGTGATTGTTAAAAACAAACTCTCTAAAGGATATTTTGGATTCTGGTCCTTAGTTACCATGCTGGGCAAAAGACACATAAAGGACCATAAAGTTCTAAGGAGTATGAACCTCCATCCAAGCTCACAAACTGTGCAAGGAAATCAGCCATTATTCTTGAATGACATCAGCAGCAAAATCCAGAATGAAAACTTCAAAAACTATAGGGTTGGAGTGGAAATGCCCCCGCTGTTATGAACTGCCAGGCATTTTATCAAACCTTGGGATTTCCCTGTACTATGTTCCAACCTTGATAAATAATAGCGTTACGAATTTATTCTCTAGTTATCAAATTTGAGTATACCATCTGTTTTCTACTGGGACTCTGTCCTAATAAACTTGGTTAATTCCCAGGCTAATTCCCAGGCACCTTACACATTTTTCTTTCTAAGCAAATGGCACTAATATACTTTGTAGTTTGTATTGATGTTGTAAAGCAAGTTGTGCATTATCCATGGCTTGGCAATTTTTTTTGACTCTCCCATTAGTTCTATTAATTACTCTATTGATTCTGATGGGTCATATAGTCTTCAAAAGCAACAATTTATCTTTTTTTCTCTTGCTCTTTGCATCTCCTTTTATGGGACTGATCAGAACTATGCTGGAGATGGAGAACTTCACCTTAAAGGGAATTCTTTCATAGTTTTTCCATCAAGCACAATGCCTGTTGTAGGGTTTGGATCTCTAACTTTTACCAAGACAAGGAAATGTTGTTGCATTCATAATTTACTGGGGAAAGTTTGAATTATACATGATATTGATCTTGGTAAAATAAATTGGTCTTATAAAAAATTCAAAATTTAGCTTTCCATTAAGAAAATGAAAAGGCAAACCAAAGACTTGGAGAAAATATACCTATATCCAATAAAAGATGAATCTAGGACATTTAAATAACTCATAAATAAATCAACAATAAAAAGAAAACAACCCACATTTCATGAAAAAAGGACTTGAACAGAATTTCATGTTGGAAGACCTATAAAGGGCAAATAAGCCCAAGAAAAGATGCTAAACATCATTAGTTAACTAGGAAATGATAAGTATAACTACAGTAAGATATCACTTTTATATATTTTGACTTAAACTTAGAGGACTGGTTACATCAAATAATGATGAAACAACAGATCTCTCCTTTACTGGAAGTAGAGAATGGTTTAGCCACTATAGAAAACAGACAGTTTTGGCAGTTTCTTATAAAGTTAAATAGACACTTACCCTATAACACAGCAATTCTGTTCCTAGGAATTTATTCAAGAGAAATGAAAACCATGTCTACAAAAAGATTTGTGCAGGATGTCTGTAGCAGTTTTACTCATCATTAGGCAATATATGAATACAAAAATGTCCATCCAAAGATAAAGTGGATAAATGAATATTTAGAACATGATGATAAAAAAAAAGCTACATGCAACAATATGACTTAATCATAAAACATTATGTTGAGCAAAATAAGCCAGACATAAATGAGTACATGTCTATATGATTCCATTAGAAGAATAGCCAAAAAACAACCCATGGTAAGAAAAATCAGAAAGGTAAGTGCCTATGAAAAGGGACATTGATGGAAGAAGGAACTTTCTGTGGTGAGGGAAATGGTCAATCTCAATTTCATATTGATTACAGGGGAGCACACATTTGCCAATACTCATCTGATTGTATGCTTAAGATCTGTGTAAATTAAATAATTAAATTTTATCATCATCATAACAAAATAGTAATATTAAACTCAAAAATTAGTAAAATTAAACTCACAAATGAGCTGGGATGCCCCCACTCTATTTTTTTGAACTATTTTTATAAGATAGGAAATAAAGACTCATTGAAATTTAGTTGAATTCACAAGCAAAACCAATTGAGCATTTGTGTGTGTGTGTGTGTGTGTGTTCTCTATTTCCATGTAACAAACTACCCCCAAATTTAGTGACCTAAAACAACACACACTGTTACCCCATAGTCTCTGTGGGCATGGCTTCGCTGGTGCCTCTGACTCAGGATCTCTTACAAGGAGGTGATCGAGGTGTCAGTCAGGGCTTTGCTGAGGAAGCTCGGAGCCAGGCTCACTCACATGGCTTTTGGAAGACCTCTGAAGTCCACTTCCATTCCCAATCACATGGCAAGCTTCAGGTTCTGCCTGACTGGTGGCCAGTGACATCCATTTTTTTCCTACAGATTGAGAGCCACTCACGACATGGCATCATGCTTTCTCCAGAGCCTGGGCTATGAGGGAAACGAGAATGAGAGACAGCAAAGCGGAAGTCAGTCTTTCTGCAACCTAATCTCAGAAGTGACACACAATCACTTCACCATGTTTTATTTGATAGAAGTGAGTTAATAGGTCCAGCCCACACTCCGGGGGAGTGGATCACACCACAGCATGGAGACCAGGAGACCGAGAGGGATCATGGAAGAAGTGAGGTGTCAGCCCAGCTGGTTACAACTTGCATCTGTCTCCTTGGAACAGCTGACTACTTGTGATTGGATGGGACTCGGCTGCTTGTTAAATAGTAGGTTATGGTCTGTTTTCTATGAATTTAGGTTACAGTTCACTATATAAGGGAGAAACATTAGGCTGAACTTAACAATAGTTAGCTTGTAATTTGTAACATTTTAAAATTTCCTTTTAAGCATATTTAAAGCCATGATTTTATGTAATATTACTACTTTAGCTGTTCTGCAGATTTTGACTCACAATGTCTCCATTATTCCTTAATTAGCAACATATTAATTTACTTTATTTCCTTTAGACATGCAAGGTTTACTTAATAAGGTGTTAATTTCCAAGCATAGGGCTTTTTAAAAAAATTACACCTTTGCTACTAATCTCTAATTTTACCAAGTAAACTACGACTCCTACTTGAATGAATTGCAAGGTACCAGTTCTCAGGGAGGCTGTTTCCCTATGCAGAGCCTAGGCAGACTCCTCCTCTACAGGTCCAGCCTTCCCTGCTGCCTTATTGGAAGGTGCTCACCTCTTCCTCTGTGGCCTTGTGGAAGCTGCTTCTGCAAGGGCAGCCACTGCATCAGGCAAACTGCCCTGGGTTTATAATATACAATGCAGCCCTGTCAAGGGTTTGAAATGGGAGGATTTTCAGTCATGTAGTCTTCTGTGTTGCATAAAATTGGAACAGATTCCAACGCAGATGAGCATAAAATGAAAGGAAGTCCACCCTGCCCCAGAGCCGTCGGCTGGTCTACAGGGCTAACCACTGTAAGCAGTGTGGTTTCCTTCCTACCAGTTTTGTTGCAAAGTTGATAGAAAAGGTGCTTGGGGGAGTGGTGACAGAAGGCCCAGGTTCAGTCCCAGCTGGGTTTCAAGCCACCTGTGTGACTTTGAGAAGAACCATTGACTTCTAGTCTGGTTTCTCCCTTGGGAAATTAAGGGGTCAAGGAGACACTGACTGACTGAGGATGCTTATTTTTTCTTGTATAGTCTTTTTTTATCCAGGTTTTTGTGTTTCACAAAGTAAACTGTAGTTATGTATGCATAACTGCTGTAAGTAAAAAGGAGAAAAAATACAAGAGGATTCAGGCTATGTGCAAGGCACTTTTAATAAAATTAAAAAAAAAAAAAAACCTCTCTGTTTATTTGTACAGTCCTGATAACCTATACGGGTAGTTCCCAAACCTAGCTGTCATCAGAGTCACCTGTGAACACCTAATGAAAAATGCAAGTTTATATTAAAAAAATATGGCCTATTGGTTTTGAAAAAAGGGCCCTTGAGGATTCCGATGTACAGTCAGCTGAGCACTGGACACAGCGCTAACACTGGGGAATGTGGCCTTGCCATCTGCATAAGGGACAGCACAAGGGCTTCATCCACATCACTGTGGAACCTGTTTTGCATGTGGACTGGGAAACCTACATGCTGAACTTGCAAGAGGCTCCCCTTCCTTGGCCTCTCAGCTGCTCTTTCTATGAAACGAAGCTTTGGATTTCTTCCACCTTGGGACCTCTGCTTGTTCATAATCCAGCAGTGATGCTTCCTTGTACCAAAACCTGTCCTATTTAGTTGGACACGAGGTAACATTGTCTTTCATGCTCTGCATTCTCCACATGTGGTTCACAGAGCCATCTTGAATCATTCCTGTTTGGGAAAGAAACAATTTGGTAATCACACTTATTCTAGGGGAATGGTCCACTCTTACCAAGGTAGTGAATGTTTTCAAGGAGGACTTTAGGCATAGGCCATGTTTAAGGTGAAGAAATGTATTCTTGGTAAACTTAAAGATGTGCTTGGACTATCTGCAGGACAGTGGGAGATAGGCATATTGTACTTTTTAAAGGACCACCCATGTTCCCTACCAGTAAGGAAAATCTTAGTCATGTATTATTGCATCATTGAGTAATTCATTCATCTGTTCAAGCTGAGGAAATGAGTTGGAGTCTCTATTCCCAGGGAACTTGGAGTCCAAGGGAAAGACAGCCATTTGTAACATCAATGGACAGGAAAGGTGGGATCAAAATGTCGAGGGGAAGCAGAAAGCACCATGGAGAAAGTGACCTTTGAGTTCCTTTTAAAGGGCATGGAGGAGGTTATCAGGTGGGAAGAAGAGAGGAAGACCCAGGACTGGCAGTCTTACAAAGGTGACCAGTTTCAGCCCAGTGGCTGTCTGTCTTGTTTTAGCAGATGTCAGCTAGATGGTGCCCAAGGGAGACTGTATGCCCTGTGTGTTCAGGGGCTGGTTGGCTTTCAAGGGAGTCTTTTAGTCTCTTCCCTTAATAAAAAGTAATCACAATCACTAATGTCCATGTGCTACTTTCCAACTGTGAACAGATTTAATTATTCCTCTGAGAAGTCTCTGATTCCCAGATCATTAAATGACTAGTGACCTGA
Organism: Geosciurus inauris; assembly: GCA_004024805.1. Taxonomy (NCBI): domain Eukaryota; kingdom Metazoa; phylum Chordata; class Mammalia; order Rodentia; family Sciuridae; genus Geosciurus; species Geosciurus inauris. Next base: position 112,721 of record PVHX01004515.1, on the reverse strand, counting down.
ATGAGCACTGTTTTAAGACTCATTTGCTACATCTTAGACTATAAAATGACTTTCATAGTCTCAATTTTCTAGTACTGACAAACCTTAGGGAAAGGACCAAGTCAACCCAGTGATGGATGTCACTATCTTGCAGTTGATTACCGAGGAAGACAGGGATCTTAACAAAAGCGATGTCTCTCCATTCAGCATATTCACAGTGCTTTTGGGAAGAGGGAATGTATGGATATAGGGAAGGTCTGGGCATCTGATCATAGCTAAAGTCTGAACTCTGGATTTGAGAAACTAGTCCATCTCTGCAACTCAACCCATTTTACAGATCAGCAGACCAATTCAGAAACTTGTAAGCTTGCATTAATATGACCTGTTCTTCCCATTATATTACACAAATGGGAAAGTATAAAATAACTAGAAGAGGCTTTGTGTAGCACTGTAATAGATGCTAGGATCAGAGTCATCTATGAAAATTAAGAAAATGCAGTCTCTCAGATTCCCTAGACTTATTCCATCCGAGGATTCTGCAGGGGTATCCAGGAATGTTTTCTTGTTTTAAGTTCTCAAGAGATTCTGATAAGTATTTCTGATTAAGAATCACTGCAGGGTCTTATGCTCTATTTTTACTTAAATTGTTTGATTCTCCTAGTTTGTGTTCTTCCCCCTTAGCCTAGTTTCTGTTAACACGGCATATCTGAAACCAACATCTAGGACACCACTAGGATAATTTTTGGTATGTACATCTGGCTAACCATCCTTATTTCTTCAGGACTGTCAGACTTACAAAGGTTGTATTCAACCAATTTCCTGTGTGGCCTCAATTGATAGTCTTCCCTGTAAAAGGACCATCCAACAACGCTATTGGATTCCAGGGTGAAAGTCTAAGCATGCCACTCTGTCCTTGAACAAGCCAAGAAAGCAGAAAGTGCCTTTCTGACTGCAGCGCTGGAGGGTTTGCATGTGGGTCTGCAAGCCAGGGGCTTCCAAAGCCTCCAGCAGCCTACAGTGCCACCTGCTGGAACAATATTTCATTTCATGCAACTTTAGTAAGTGGAAGGTGGTAAGCCCAGAGAATTCTAAACTCACCAAAAATGGAAAAGCCATCAGCCACTAAATCTGTACCCACATGTTGTAGACAAATAGAGGTCGGTCTGTAAAGGAGGGGTATGTCAAAAGGAGACAGAGAGGAGAGGGGTGGAAAAAGAGAGGCAGGAAAGAAAATTCATTCGTTGCACTCTGGCCTGACAGGCACCCTTCTGTGTCCTGAATATGCTAGCTTCAAAATCAGTGCGCATCTGGGGCAGCTGTATAGGATGCCTAGAAAAGGCAATACCAATACAGTGTAGAAAAATACATGCTCTTTAAAGAAAAATAGCAAAAGCAAGATATTAGAGCCCGTGGATCTGGTCCACAATGAGTAAATACTACTTTCTATGCTACCGACAGGTTCTAAGCCAATGCAAACAGCACTGGACTCAACAAGTCTTGCTTAAAATAACTAACCAGGAAGTTAAACAGCCCAAGGAGAGACTCCAGCTAGAAGCAAAATAGACGGGCCCTGGCAAGTTTTGAAGAAGAAAGAAAGGGACTATCCTGGGTGGGGAGGGTGGCCTGGGAAGCAGTAACAGCCATTTCATCTAGGAAAAGTTTAATCTTGGGGTAAGTCAGAAGCCTTGAATACAGCACAAATCAAGATCCCTGGTATTTCAACCTGCAGCTTTTAGGTTGTACAAACACAGGTAGATGTTGGTGTAGGTCTGGTGTAAAACCTCAGGCTACGAGGATCTCATCAACACCATGGCTGCTCACAGCAGTGAGTTTCTGACGATGATGAGGCTGTGCATAGGGTAGGGACAGGGAGCAAGACCTAGCTGGTAAGAGACAACATTCGCTCTATTCCACATGTAGTAAAGTCACTCATTTCATGTATTCTTTTTAGATTTCCTAAGTACAGCAATAATAAAATTACTAAAGACAAGGTTGATAATGCCATTGAGAACAGAGAGGATCAAGGAGGAGGAAATGGTAGAATTTTTCAAAACAAAGGCTCTTGGGCTCCTAGTTGCACACCAGGAAAGTCTGAAGTCCTTCATTTGTTATTGAAAGGTTCCATGGAGAAAACATTTAGGAAACAGTCAGAGATCAACATTTCTTTAAAGTTCCTATTGTTTCTATAGCTTCCCTGGCTACAAAGACTGGGTCACCTCATTTGTTTAAAAGGTTCTGGAACCTTCCTCTAGGACATTCCTAAGTGTTTTGCAACAACTTAGGATGGTCAATCCTATTGCTATAAGCAATTTTATTTATTTATTTTTTTGGTACTAGGGACACTCAACCACTGAGCCACATCCCCAGCTCTTTTAAATATTTTATTTAGAGAAAGAGTCTCCCTGAGTTGCTTAGGACCTCACTAAATTGCTGAGACTGGCTTTGAACTCACAATCCTCCTGCCTCAGCCTCCCGAGCCACTGGGATTACAGGTGCACACCACCACGCCTGGTGGAATTCTATTCTTTAAAGAAAAGGCAAGAGCAGACTGCCTTTAAAGTTTGAATCAATGCATAATCACATTTATTTTCCTCCTCTGCCATTCAGACTAATTGATTGTAAATGTCAGGGTAGGGCATTATAGAGGACCTGGGCTGTGAAATTAAGAAAACTTAGATTCAAATTCCATCTCTGCCATTGATCAGCTGGATGAATTCAGCAATTTTACTCACCATCTGCGAATACTGAGTTCCTCAGTATTTGTAATGAGTTCTTAAAGAGTAGTGGACGGTAAAGGAGAAAGTATGTGATACAGCTGGTCTGGTGCCAGGCCCACAGAGGAGGCCAGAGAATGAGGATGACAAGGGTCCTCAGGAAAAGTCAAAGAAGGAAGAAATGGCAATGTTCTTCTCTTACTGTCCAGGGTAGCCATGGCCAAGGAACCAGGAGAGGCCAAAGGACATGCTAGGGCCAGCAGGTACACACAGACCCAAAGTGCCACTCACTTTGCGAGCTGCTGGCAGAAGTGAGGGCCACACAAGGTGTCATCTCTGGGAGGCTATTCTGGCAGTCACATCATCCTTCTGTGCTGTCCCCGAGCCTCCTCAAGTGTCTCATAACAGGTCAAGCTCCCTACCTGGCCCCGAAGCCTGGCCTTCACTCTGTATGTGCTCCCAGCCTGGTGTTGAGGAGCAGGAAGGAAAGACTGAGATTTGAAGGGCCAGGGTGGTGGTGAAGGCCAGGGCCTCGGCCATCTGCACTGAACCAACCTGTTTTCCTGGTGTCCTTTTAGGCAGCTCACGACACCTAGGGCCTGGGAGCCATTCAGGGCATAACTGTAGAATGGATTCTCTGGTCCCAGACAGGAGGGTGAGCAGAGAGCAAATCCCTGGCGACTCTGCTGCCTCCTTTTTGTCTGACCTCCCAGATGGCAATGCTGGAGAGGTAGTCTGTGTCCTGGTCCAGTCACCTACTAGCCCGGGGACCCTGGGCACATGACTGAACCCTCTGAGGCTTCGTTGTTCCTCTGTACGGTGGGGATGATGACTCCACAGAGATATGGAGAAGATTACGTACATGATATATATATATATGACATATGTATATACACACAAGGATATATGTATGTGTGTGTATATTATATATATATGTAATCAGTCCAATATATTTATGTTGTGTTCTGCATCTGTCCATCCAACCAATTGTGCATTGAAAATATTTGAGAAAAAATTCTGACTGTACAAAATATATACAGACTTTTCTCATCTTTATTCCCTATACAATATAACAACTATTCACATAGTATTTGCATTGTGTTAGGTTCATAAGTAATCTGGAGATGTTTTCCACTCTATAGGAGTGTGTACACGGGGTATATATAAATACTGAAGGAAGGTGATATCTATCTACAGTGCCCAGCACATAGGAAAAACATAATAAATGCCAGCTGTTTTAGTGTCATCTTCATTATCATGCTATTATTACTGTCACTGTTGTTCTTGCTTTATGCTGATTATTAAATTATTTTAGACCAGTGGCTTCTGGTTTTGATCTCCCAGTCTCCGGGCGCCATCATCAGTTTTCTCCTCCGTCATCTCACAAGCTGTTCCATTGGGTGCTCAGTATGTAGCATGCAAAGGAGAATCCTGCAGTAGAAGAGCGCCCTCTTCAGGGACCCACCCTCCCAACACCACGTCCATTCGAAGTCGCTCCTGTCTCTTGTTGCTCCTGGGTCTTTGAGGACTAAAATTGTAGGGAAGTTGCTATGTGTACTATGAGGGTTGGGTAAACAGGGACTGAGATTTAAATACATTTTCTGAAAAGGGGCTACTGTGTGTAGCAATTTTCTATCTAAATTTTTAGACATGCAAAGTTCATACTCCGTTTTCACTCTTAAATTTTAAAATCCTAAAAATATCACGTGGCTACTTGGACAGTGATGTAATTGAAGGTTTCCCATTCTATTTCTTTGTCTTTACAACTCCTGTGCTACCTGTATTTCAGATCAACTGTTTAAATCCGAGTATGTATATTACTACCAGAGTTGGGGACACAAAGTGTGTCTCAAACAATGCAAATCATTCTAAACCATTATGAACCTATTCCCTGAGTGAAAACATGGAGCTGCGTTCTTATGTATAGTTGGTAGCGTTGCCAGATGGAATATAGGATATGAGTTAAAACAGAGTTTCAGGCAAACAACATTTTTTCTTTGCATAAGTATGTCCCAAATAAGCATGAGATAGATTTATACTAAAACTCATTTATTGTTTACCAGGAATTTGAATTTAACTGGGGATCTTGTATTTTAATTTGATAAACCTGGTGATCCTAGTTGGGATATTTCTGAATTAGCTTTCATATAGAATTCAAGATTCACAAAAGGTCAAGAAACACATGTGCTCATTTGAAGCTTTCATGTATATTATTAAAATTCAATAGTAACCACAACAGCTGTTTGGAATTTAGACCATGAAAAAAAAATTTCCCAGGGAACGCTATTTTATTGTTGACAATATTTGACTGTGGAACACAGTGATAACAAAAAGGAAATTTTTAGCTGATTTTATAATTGTTTTAAAATTCTTTACAGACAACATACCCTTCCATTGTCTGTTTATTGAACCCACGGCCCTGCATTTGGTGGGATACTGACTATGCTTACTTTAACAAAAGGCTTTGCAATTTCTGAAGCCCTCTCACGTTTATGTTTTAATGTGATCCTTGCAATAGCTCATCAGCTAGGCAAACCCAGGGAAAACAGTTCTTTAAATGAGCAAGCTCATGTGACTAATTTACCCCAAGCCATGGGCGTACTACCAGGCAGAGCTAGGATCAGCCGGCTGTCTCAGAGCCTTCCATCACAAGCCTTTGGACACCTTGGCTCCTGGGCTGGTTTTGCCACAACCTAACCTGAGTCATGCCACTTCATTTTTCTTGGCCTCAGTTTTCTCATCTATGCAAAAGGCCCAGGTGATTTTCAGAGCGCCTTCCAGCCCTGAGTTCCCACACCTTGGTCCTCGGTTGAGGTGCTGTCATTCGTTTGCCATTGGCTGGGAGCCTGAGAAGAGCCTCAGGACAGGATACAGCTGAAGAGGAAGGGAGGGCTGGAGCCGAAGCATCACACACTTGACCTTTTTCACCATTTGGCCCTGGAGCAGCAAAGTGCCCTGCTGCCCCCAGGGGCCAGAGAATGAAGACGAGGACCCAGCCGAGGAGTGTACCTCTCACAGCTGCGCATGTGCACACACAGCCAAGGCCTGCAGCTCTTCAGGTAACACAAGACACACTCACTGAGGATGCTGCATAGTCCTCACCACAAGCCAGTGGACTAGGAGTCTGTCCACTTAATTCTAGAGTGTGCCACTCATTCAACACACATGTGAATCCCGTTACTCAGGGTGCAGCACAGAGCTTTGCTTATGCCTGCGTGGCTTTGCTGTCTCTGCCACTCAGCTATTGTATTTTAGTTATCCCCATCAGGAAGTGTTACGATACACTGGGGGTGTGCATGCAGATGAGGACTGGAGGGTGTGCTGGGCTGGGAGAAGACAGAGGGCAAGCAAGGGGGCACATAGAAAGAGAAGTGAAGAGAAAGGATATTGTGGCCCAAGGCATCTTTTTATTGCCTGTAGCAGATATATATGTGTGTGTGTATGTGTGTGTGTGTACACATATATACACACATATATACACATGTATATACATGTTTGTACACATATACACACATACAATACACATATATGTATCTATAATACATATAATTCATATATAGCAAGATAGTTGCAGCAATGGATATAGTTCTTAATTGCAAGACTAAATAGAGTAACACTTTTTTCTCATTTTCATATTTTTCTCATTTTCATATTTTTTCTCATTTTCTGATTGAATACACTTCAGAACTTGCAGGGATACTATGAATCAGACTATCTTCCACCTCAGTGGTGGCTTTTCAAATCAGTATGACCCTTTGGAAATCAAGTTGGTAATATGTGTAAAGAATCATAAAAACATCAAAGCCATTTGATCCATAATTCTACCTCTGGGACTCTATCCTAAATTAGAAATAATAAAAAAGTAAGAAAAACCATATGCTCAAAGATACTCACTGGATACATATAATGATAAAAAATTGGAAGCAATTTAAATCCTAAGTAATGGAGAATGTTTATGAACAACCACAGATGAAACATTTTGCAGATATTAAAATTACTGCACAGGAAATAATGTTAAGGAACAAAGCACAACATGAGGCTCTATTGTTACTACTAGTAAAAAGCTTAGAAACAATTGTTTAAAAATACTACACTTTATGAATTAGGATAGTAGGTGACTTTTTCTCCCATCTAAATGTTCTGCAATTTTCCTGCTATAATAAAAGTAGACCATAATTGAGTTTTAAAAAACAAAGTCTATTTTTTTTTTGTGACCCCTTAACCACATCCAGTGAAATGAAGCTTTGGCCAGCTAAATATCACTCTTCAGCTGGTAGCTGTTTTCCTTAACTGCAGACAGAGTGCCTGAGAAGAAGAAACATATTTTCTGGAATATTACCTTTAAAAAGCAAACTGACTAAATGACAGCACACATTACATCTCAGGGTGACCACTATGCAGAGCAAGCCACAGGGCCGCATTGGCTCCTCTCCTGGGAGAACTTGGGGAAGACAGGAGCTCACGAGGACACTGAGCGCATGAAATCGGAGCCTTTGTAGTATGGGAGGGGATGCTGGGTGGGAAGGACCCGAAGTATCTCCATTGGGACACTGGTTCAATGTCTAGTCTATGTGTATTTCTAGAAGCCATCTTGATGATTGCATAAATAAAATAGCCAGATTAAAAAAAAAGATAGGAAGAATCTACTCTATATCTCACACTGTCAAAGCCATTCTGGGACGGGGGTGGTTGGTTAGAACTTTTTAGATGTGGTACCCTTCAAAATGGCGCCAAATGTATGGTAGGGGCGATCTGGGGGGCAAGGGGAATATGTGAGTGAGGATATGGAAGAAATAAAGAAATGAAGTCTAGAGTTATACTGGATGAAAGGGAAGAGAAAGGGAAGGGAAGGGACAGGAACTATGGGGCTGGGAGAGGTCCCCAGATGACTAAAGACATACTGAGGACCGCAGAGCATGTTTAGACATAACAGCACCACTTGACAATAAATTGCTTTTTGGTTTGGCTTCATATTCCTGTGCTCTAATTGAGGTGCTAGGAAACCCCATTTCAATTCAAGTGCAAACACATCTTGTTCATTTTGATTTATCTGAGAAATTTCAGTCAAGCCTCTTAGTACGGCCCAGTACTCAGGCTGTCATTTCTTTGAAAGAGAAAGGTGATGGACAAGGGCAGCTGACTCAGGGTCTTCTGCGTGCTGAGCTTTGCTGCCGTCCTGCCCGCTCTGGAGCCCATCAATCTTGGGTCTTGGCTTGGTTCAGCCTCTATCGTTAGGTTGCTGAATATGGCTTTGGTCCTGATCAGAAGATTATTCGAAGCCTTAAATTGACACTGAAATTATTCTGTTTTGCATTGCTTGAGCGATGAACTAAGATATGATTCCTGAAGGGTATAGCCTGAGTTTTTATTACTATGCAGATAAGCTAAGGTTATTTCACTCTGCTGTCAAATTAGAAAGCTGTGCTCTTTCCCAATAGTTCACATGATGCTGGCATGGGGACATCAATTTTTTTTTTTTTGCAGCAAACTGAAGGCCAAATGGGAATTTCTGCATTCATCAATCAGCATCTACTTGGGCTCAACCTAATGTGAGGCCCTCTGCCAGATAAGGCACGTTAAGAGGATATATGACATGAGCTCTGCTCTCAGGATGCTCAGAATGAGCATCTCAGAGAGATCAACCAGACGTTTTCACAAGCACCAGAGTTCAAACACAGTGTGGGAAGATCTCGGGTGCAACTCAAGGCTGGAGCAGGAAATTCACCAATACAAGTTGATTGCAAGCCCCAGCTGGCCTTGCTCCCAGCCCCCACCCTGGTCTCCTCTGGGTCTCTCTTCGCTCTGCTCTACTCACTCGTCACTTCTCTGCACCTGGAGCATGTCCTGCATGCTGTCACCTACAGGCTCCTCCTGGATGTCTACATGGACTGTCCCCTCACTTCCTTTGGGATTTTCATGTATTTCTTGCCTGGAGAGGCTTCCCCTGGCCACTCTATCTATATTTGAACCCCTCCTTTCTGTCCTTGCTTTATTCTTGTACTCAGCACTTACTCCTAATATATGACTCACCATATGGTTTATTATCCTACTCCCTCGTACAATAAAAGCTCCACAAGGACAGGAAATTTTGTCTGTGTGGTACTCCACACAGGTCGGCATTCCTAAATATTGACAATTGATGAACAAATTGCCTCCTGTGTTCCTCTCACTGGGCTGAGGTTACCTAAGTCATACACTCATTTGAACACTCTGCAACTCCATAAGGCAGATATTATTTGTAGGAAATAAAAAATGCTTGTCCTTAAGCACATGATGATATTTTGGAGTCCTCAGGAGAGCAAGACCAGTAGGACAGTTCCCAGCTTTTACACAGGGCAATCGCTCATTGCCTTGGTAAATTGGTTTGGACCAAGGGACTTCGGCCTTGCAGGCTCAGAAACACTTTTTGAAACTGCCAATATCTTCATTTACAGTGAGAGAGAAAACCTCAAGCACTGCCAAATCTCCCTCTGCCCTGGACAGTGATCAGAAAGAGAGAGGATCCTTCCTCTTGTTCTTTGGCTTCTGTTTTAGTCAGCTTTTTTCTCCTTCTTGTTTTTTTTTTTTTTTTTTTTTTTTGCCACTGACACTAAAAGACCCACCAGGACAGTTGTAGAGGAGGAAAAGTTTGAGGGCTCACAGTTTCAGAGGTGTCAGTCCATAGAGGGCTGGCTCTATTCCTCAGGGCTCAAGGTGAGCCAAAACATCACGGCGGAAGACTGTGGTGGAGGGAGATGGCTCACATGATGAACAGAAAGCAGAGAGAGAGATTCCACTCTCCAGATACAAACTACATACCCACAGCCACGCCCCCAATGAACCACCTCCTCCAGCCATACCCCATCTGCCTCCAGTGACCACTCTGTTAATCCCATCAGGGATGAATCCACTGATTGGGTTAAGGCTCTCACAACCCAATTGTTTCTCCTCCAAACCTTCTTTCATTGTCTCACACGTGAGCTTTTGGGGGACACCTCACATCCAAACCATAACAGCTTCCTTTCTCCATCCTGTCTCCCTATTCTGTGCCACAAGGGTCTGGCCTTTATACATCCGCCGGATCCCTTGCCCGAGTCAGATGCAACTGGACGCATCAGCAGGTGATAGAGAAAGAGTCGGGGCATTTTCCCAAACTGCCCACTGCAAGGCCATCAGTTGGCAGTGGCTATTTTTCTCTATAGCCAAGCTCTTGCCAGGTCCCACATGACATCATTCCTCTCTTCAAGCCTCCGGGTATTGCTGACTTCTCAGTGTTAAGTCCCCGGGTTTTCAGCCCTATGACACTTTCATAAATAATCTCTACTTAACTCTTCAATTAACCCTTTAAGTGGGCCATCTGTTTTCTGCCAGGATTCAGACTGAGGCAATGTCACTGCCAAAGTTTGAGCTGGGCACTGTCCAGTCTCTTTACTTCAAAGATTAATCAACTAACCAACTCCTCTACCAATTAACTGGAGCTTTTGTAGAAGACTATCACCCAATGGAGTGTTCTGTGATGATGGAAATATCCTTGAGCAGCTCTGTTTGGCTCAGTAGCCCTGGGCCACGTTTGCCTATTGAGCACATGAGATGTAAGTAGTAAGACTGTGGAGCTGAATTTTAAATTTTTTTTGTGGTACCAGGGATTGAACTCAGGGGCACTTGAACTCAGGGATTGACCACTGAGCCACATCTCCAGCCCTATTTTGTGTTTTATGTAGAGACAGGGTCTCACTGAGTTGCTTAGAGCCTTGCCATTGCTGAGGCTGGCTTTGAACTCGCGATTCTCCTGTCTCAGCCTCTCAAAGTACTAGGATTACAGGCATGCTCCACCATGCCTGGCTGAATTTTAAAGTTTATTTAATTTTAATGAATTTAGATTAAAATATCCATACATAGCCACCATATTGTATGGTGCACCTCTAACTACTTAATCAATCCAGTACTGCTGGCCTAGTCCTAGTTATTTTTCTTTCAAAGGTACCTTTTCTTATTTTGAATTTTCAAAAATGTACTTATTCTACTTAGGTATACATGACAGCAGAATGCATCTTGATTCATTGTACACAAATGGAGCACAACTTTTCACTTCTCTGGTTGTACATAGTACTTCGAATGCACGTCTATGTATCATCTCTTAAGAGAGCAATCTTTCTTTCTTTTTCTTTTCTTTTCTTTTTTTTTTTCTTTTTTTTTTTTTTTGGTGCTGGGGATTGAACCCAGGGCCTTGTGCATGTGAGGCAAGCACTCTACCAACTGAACCAACTGAGCTATATCCCCAGCCCCTTAAGGGAGCAACCTTTCTAGTTTCCAAATTTTTGTTGGAAAATTCCCCTTAACCCCCCAGAGACTTACAAGTATATTATCCAGAGAGTTAGACAATTTGCCAAAGTGGGCAGGACAATAGTTAAGAGAATATTAAACAAGGGAAACCTGGGCTTCCTGAAGTCAAGGGAAGCTTAACAATGTTACACAGGAAGTTGTTTCCTGGAGGTCCCCGTTTCTGCTCTGTGTCTGTCCTGGAAGTGGAACAAAATCCAGAAAGCAAAGAATTCAGCAACAAGATGATAATACAACACTAGCAAGTAAGTGCACGGAGGAGGCAGGATTACTGGTTGAACACTGGGAAGAGGAACAGGACAGGCCTAGGCCATGCTTTGTAGTCCTCCTAGGACCCAGCTGATGCTGGTTCTGAAGGAAGCATGTGTTCTGCTGGCTCCTCCATCAGGGAAGGAGGCCCGGGAGAGCCTGAACTCACCCCACAGGTGTGCTTGTCTAATTCTGGGGCTCAGTTGCAGAATGCTTTCTGTCAGGAAATAGAAATTGTGCCCTAACCTTCATCTCTTATTTGAGATGCTAGGGAACAAAAGTGTTGCTGATTTGGGATTTTTTTCAGATTTTGGAATATTTGTATATATAAAGGATGAGGCTTGAATCTAAGCATGAAATTCATTTATGTTTCATATGCACCTTGTATGTGTTGCCTGAAGGTAATTTTATACAACATTTTTAAGTAATACTGTGCATAATACAAAGTTGCATGGAGGAGAAATTTCCACGTGTGGCAATTTATTGGTGCTCAAAACATTTCAGATTTTGGAGCATTTCTAATTTTGAAGTTTTGGATTTTTAAAAAAATTTTTATTTGTGGGATGTATTTTGACATATCTATACATACATGGAGTAAAGCTTCCCATTCTTGTGGTTGTACATGATATGGAGTTACACTGTAATTTTGAAGTTTTAGATTAGGGATCACCAATGATAGAAGAGTCATTTAGGTCTACAGTCTGCCTTCATCTTGTCTTCTTTCTTTCTTCCTTTTTTTTTTTTATTTTGGTACTGGGGATTGAACCCAGGGGCACTCAACCACTGAGCCACATTCCCAGCCCCTATTTTGTCTTTCCTTTAGAGACAGGGTCTTGCTGAGTTGTTTAGGGCCTTGCTAAGTTGCTGAGGCTGGCACTCACCATCCTCCTGCCTCAGCCTCCCGAGCCGCTGGGATTACAGGTTGTGCCACTGTACCTGGCCTTGCCTTATTTCTTGATTGGTTAGAAGTTGGAGAATAAAGAGTGGTGTTAATTTTTATGATTCTTAAATCACTCCAGTTTGAGTTTGGCAAGTTCTGACAAAGGCAATGCCATGTGGTTCAGCAGGGAGAAAGAACTAACTCAGGAATGACACAGCCCCAGGAGGAGGCTCTACAAAGGAAGTATGTATAAGAAATGCAGGAGCAAGAGCACAGGGCAAGAGCTGACATCATCACGTGTCTGCATCCAGCATTGTTTTCATTTTTACTTTATAGCAGAGGTTTGTGGTTTGCAGGAGGAAAAGCACTTTGGCCAACTCTTTGCTGAATCCTTAGTGCTCAGAGTTCTGTTTGGTGCATAGTTGCTTAATAAATAATTTTGAATGAATAAATATAGTACAATTGTTAGTGGTAGAATCACAGACTTCTTTTACGGGTGACTATACTAAGGTCAAGGGAACTTGATTCCCACAGAGAACTGCTAATGCATGGCAGAATCCAGTGTCCCTGGTCCCTACTTCAGTACTCTTTCCGTTGCCACAAGTTGCCTCTCTCTCCTCCAGAGGTCTTCCAACTGCAAGCCCTTGACAAATCACTCCACCTCTTACCTAATTCATCTTAATGCTCTTCAATCTCCAACCTTAATTTTTTGGGTTAGCCCAGCAAAGGGGCGCTGTCCTCAATACACGACATGTTTCCTCTCTGACAAGCTTTTCCCACTGCCTAGAACAGGCGGTGCCTCTCCAAACCAAGCCTTCCATGTCCCCATTTGAACCTCTTCCTGATCAACTGTCTTCAGCATTAATTGTACCATTCAAAGCATTTATTTTACTGACATGACTATCCTTGTGTGCTACATTATTTTAAGTAGAACTGTAGGTAGAACTGAAAAATATTGACAATGGCACCCATTTTGTATCTATTTGCTTTTCTCTGGAAGCAAATAATGCCCTAGTGTCATTCCCACCCCAAAACACAGGGTGGACCCAACAGCTGGGTTTGTACTCTAAGATCCAGTCTACCTGGTTGTAGTGATTAATTCAGGTCTAAGCAGCTGACCCAACCTGGGCTAGTTCCAGGAATCTGGAGTTCTGTGACACAAAATTTTGGAGGATGAGGAGGGCTTCAGCACTAATTAATCTTGTGCATGGCAATGTTCTACAATGAAAATCCACAAATCCAGCTGCTGAGCTTTCTAGTCCTTGTGGCTCTGAAAGCCTGGTTTTCCCATTCCTCTTTGGATTCTACACAGTCTAGAGTTAGTGCCTTCGGGTTGTTGTCAAACTAAGACACTCCAGTCAGTTCATTTAAAGCGAAGAGGCCTGGAGACAGCATGCTCTAAGTAGCTTTCTTTGGATCTTTATGGGTACGTCTGTCCTTTCTGTCCCACTGGCTTCTCATGGGCTTCTTTTCTGCCTGTCTCCTCACCTGTGGTCCTGCCTCCTGTCCCTGCCTCCGTGCTTTCCTGTGGTTGGAAGGCATACCTTATCCCAGGACCCCAACCCCTTTAGCAAGGTGTGCTCCACACCACTCCTCTCCTCACCTACTTCGCGAAAGGAGTTGAATAGGTACATGCTGCCTTTATGGCCCTCTGCCCTTGTCCTCCCGGCAGCATCCATCAGGGGTCATTCATCAAGGTTATGTGTTCACCAGTTTCCAAGTTCAAGTCCAGTTATGGGTAAAGCACAACTTAAGAACAAGATTGTTGACACTCTACATGTAATTTGCCATATATCATACCCCAGTCTCAAGAATTAAAACCTAGTCTAGGCACAGAGGTGTATGCATACCTATAATTCTAGCCACCCAGGAGGCTGAGGCAGGAGGATCACAAATTGGAGGTCAACCTGGGCAACCTAGCAAGATCCTGTCTCGAAATGAAAAATAAAAGGGATGGGGTGTAGCTCATTGGCTTTGGGTTCAATCCCCAGTAACCCCCACCAAAGAAAATCTATATTCTAGATTCAATAATAGAAGGTGATTGCTGATGCTTCCAGATCAGAGGTTTAGAGTTTTCTTGTTGCTTTGTTCTTTAAAGGACCCTGGCATGAACAGGGCTGTGCTTAGACAACCCTCTGGAAAGAACACTCCATGCTCCCAGCTCCTCCAAGTTTGGGGAACAATGGCGTAACATAAATGGCAATAGAAACTGGCATCTTTATAATAATAATAAAATAATAGAAATACAGCTCTAGAGTATTTTATTTTAAATTATACTGTGAGATGGGATTGTAAATTGGTGCAATCACTCTGGAAAGCAGTATGAAGATTGCTCAGAAAACTTGGAATGGAACCTCCATTTGACCCGGTTATCCTACTCCTTGATTTATACCCAAAGGACTTAAAAACAACATACTATAGCGATGTAGCCACATCAATATTGATAGCAGCTCAACTCACAAGAGCTAAGCTATGGAACCAACATAGGTGTCCTTCAACAAATGAATGGTTAAAGAAAATGTGGTACATATACACAAGAGAATATCATTCAGCCATGAAGAAGAATGAAATTATGGCACCTGCTGATTAATGAATGGAACTGGAGGCAATCATGCTAAGTAAAATAAGCCAGTCCCAAAAAGCCACAGGCTGGATATTCTGTCTGATATGTGGATGCTGACTCACAATAAGTGTGAGAGAGAGAACAGAAGTACTTTGGATTAAACAGAGGAGAGTGATGAGAAAGGAGGGGAGATGAGAATAGGAAAGACAGTGGAATGAATGGGACGTTCCATTCCTATGTTCATATGTGAATGCCTGACCAGTGAAACTCCACATCATGTACAACCACAAGAATGGGATCCTAATTAGAATGAATTATACTCCATATATGTATAATATGTCAAATTCTACTGTCATGTTTAACTAAAAAGCACAAATAAAAATTATACTACAAGAAAAGTCAGTGTATTTGTTTATAGGATTGAATCTCTTTTGGAAACTCATGTTCTTCTGTTATATTTTTAAAGATACCATTTTGGGCGTGGGTACTGGGGATTGAACTCAGGGGCACTTAACCACTGAGCCACATCCCCAGCCCTCTTTTGTATTTTATTTAGAGACTGAGTTGCTTAGCACCTTGCTTTTGCCGAGACTGGCTTTGAACTTGCGATTCTCCTGCCTTAGCCTCCTGAGCCACTGGGATTACAGGCATGTTGCCACCATGCCCAGCTTCAAGATACCTTTTTAAAATAACTACTTCATGATATTCACAAAGATAGGTTGTTTAATTGTAACTTTAAAACAGGAAGTTTAGGAGCTGCGATTGTGGCTCAGCGGTAGAGCGCTTGCCTCGCATGTGTGAGGCCCTGGGTTCGATCCTCAGCACCACCTACAAAGCAATAAAATAAAGACATTGTGTCCATCTACAACTAAAAAAAAAATTAAAAAAAAAAAAACAGGAAGTTTACTCCCCTTAAATTTTAGCACCCAATGAAAATTCAGTATCTTTATTTTCTATTCAACTTAGAAGCTGTATTTGTTAGGTTTTGTACTTATTGTGCTTATGCCTTTGAGGAATTTAAAATCTAGATTTAGAGACAGGATTTCCATGTGAACGAATCCAACAACAGCATAAGACAGAACAGATTCACATCACAGCAAGGGTAAGGAATGGAAGGTGAGTGTGGTTTTCTGAGAATGATTTCTCTTTCCAAAGCATTATACTATTGGCTGACTATTCAGAAATCCAAGTTGTGAAGTACAATTAAAGAAGGCAATATGTTCTACAATGACTTTAAAAGTCAACATGCTTCATTAATTACATTTCTAACTATGTAAATCAAAAAAGAATCATTTTTAACACAATTCATAACCACTTAAATGCCACCATTATTAAGGAAGTTATAAAAATACAGGGACACCTTAAAAAAATTATTTCCCTGTGTGATGTAAGTTGAAAAGCCAGTCAGACAACTTTGCTTGCAGATAGGCGGGCTGGCTGGGAAGGACAGCTCCAGTCACCGAGACACTCACCCGTGAGGGACTGGGTACGTGTTTCTTGCTGCTTTGCAGGAGGCTGGCACAGCAGAGGAAGGTTCTGTGCATGCCAAGCATGCTTCAGGATTGCACTTGCTTGACACGAATCCAGGAGGAATGTGAAACATGGCAAAGAAAACTTCCAGTCTATTTTTCACTCCAGGAAGGCAGGATGTATGGATGGTGAAGGGTACAAGGCTGTGAGTCTGACAACCTGGATGGGAATCCAAGATCTGTGACTCTTAAATTGCATAGTCTTGGGCAAGTAACCCTCCCGCCTGTCTCCTCACATATAGCATAAAGATGACAAAAAGTTTTTTTATGGAGGTTAAATGAACTAAGACTTAGAAATAACACTTGGCACATAGTAAGCATCAATGTAAGCTGTTTTTCCATAAAAAATAATTTGAACTGTGTCTTAAAGGATATGCCAGTCCACACAGAGCAGTAGTCTCTGAACCCTTTCAGCCTTCAGGATCACATTGAGTTGTAGAAACCAGCTAGAAAAGAGAAACGGCGAGGAATGATAAAGCCCAGGTGACTGGGCACTGTGTCCACTTGACATGTGGCCCTGTCTGCACGTAAACCTGTAGTTTCTGTAGTCCATACAGGCTGCATGACTCAGAGCCATCAAGTCTCAAGATTGGAAGTAACAAATGACACTATTCAGTCTGTTTTTTCACTTTCAAAGATTACAGGAGGTGGAGGGAAAAAAGAGAGCTAGCAAAGAGAGAAGAGGCAGGCAGATTCCCAAGAAGACGAGAGATACTACCTTCTTCGTGTTTCCAGTACTTAGTTCTGTGGCCTCTGGGTCTCCTGTAGCCTGTTGGCCTTTTAGGTAACTACTCTGGGGACAGTAGGTAGTGAGAAGGTCATTTAAAGTTTGGATGATCTTTTTGTCCAAGTAATCTCGGTCTTCTGCTATGGAACCCTGGTGTAAATCTAACGAAATTGTGGCAAGGTCAGTTTGGAGAATGCTACCCTTTCTCCCTGGAGTCAAAAACAGAGGGCATGAACCTTGTCTGTCATGCTCTTTTGCATAGTCCCTTTGCAAGCACTGTGTTTAGAACATACTGGCACTCAGCACATGGTTTTTCAACTGCTGAATTAGATCCCAGGAAGTTATAACTAGACTAATTCAAATAGTTTAGGTCTACTTGGGTGCCTGTGCATTTGTACCACTTATTTTGGAAGTACCAGAGGACCAGCTGAGAATGTGCAATGAATCTGGAAAGGCTGCCCAGATGTTGAAATCCCGTTAAGGGCTGTAGTCTCCAAAGCCTTGTATGCCACCAGTCTCTGACTGGTCACCCTGTATGATGGGAGGTGTATCTGACCTCATTTGACCTTTGGCAGATGGCACTGTGGTTTTGATATTCATCTAGGGACATCATTGTGAGAAACACCAAGAAGAACTTTATGTTCTCCCAGACAAAAAGGAAGGACAGAAATGTCTTAGGCTCCTATAAACTGTCATCCCTGTGACGTACCAATGCTATCTTAGTCTGTTTTGTGTTGTATGGAAACACTTGAGGCTGAGTACTCTATAAAGAGGTCTATTTATCTCATGATTCTGATGTCTGGCAGATCTTAACAGGCATCCTAGTTAGGACCCCTGGGCTGTGTCACAACATGGTAGAGAAAGAAAGGGAATTAGCCACATGCAGGAGGGGCCAAGCATACACCATAGCTTCTCTTTATAACAACCTGCTCTCAAGAGCACTAATCTATTGCGACCTGACCCACTCCCATAGGACAGCATTAATCCCTCTTGAGGGCAGAGCCCCATGACCTAATTATCTTCCACTAGGCCCCACCTCTTAAAGGTTCCACCACCTCAGGACTGACGTACTGGGGACCAAGCTTCCAGTGCATGAAACTTTGGAGTTCCACAGAAAATGTTAAACATAACCACAGAAAATGCTAAATATAACTGGCCTGCTTTTGGGTTTCAGATTGACCTTAAAAAAAAAAAAAACTTGAATGATTAT
This sequence comes from Geosciurus inauris, assembly GCA_004024805.1. Lineage (NCBI taxonomy): Eukaryota > Metazoa > Chordata > Mammalia > Rodentia > Sciuridae > Geosciurus > Geosciurus inauris. Next base: position 94,551 of record PVHX01004515.1, on the reverse strand, counting down.
AGGAACACAGCTCTAGTCCTACCGACACAACCAGAATTTCTAGTCCTGAGTCATTTCACACTAAAACCCTGAACCATTAGGTTCCTGCTTTGTGAGAGGGAAAAGACAGATTGACAACTGGATAAATCTTGTCATAGGCTGGGAAAAAGGTTATTGGTATTTTCTAGATCTTTCTCATTTTTCTTTCTTTTTAAAAATATTCTTTTAGATGTAGATGGATGCAATATCTTTATTTTATTTATTTATTTTTATGTGGTGCTGAAGATCAAACCCAGTGACTCCCACATGTGAGGCAAGTGCTCTACCACTGAGCTACAGGCCCAGCCCCTCATTTTTCTTTATTATAAATACATGTAGCTGTCTTGTTGGAATTTGGGAAATTTATTGCCTACACTTTTAATCATATTTCCTTGGATTCTTAAACCAATGAGTTGTCTACTTCTCAAAAATGCATGGAACTAGAATTTTTGGACTTTGAAGCCCTTTTCCTTTTTTTGGAGATGGTGGGTAACGAGGACTGAACTCAGGGGACTCGACCACTGAGCCACATCCCCAGCTCTCTTTTGTATTTTAGTTAGAGATAAGGTCTCATTGAGCTGCTTAGCTTCTCACTTTTGGTGAGACTGGCTTTGACCTCCCAATCCTCCTGCCTCAGCCTCCTGAGCTGCTGGGATTATAGGCATGCAACACCATGCCCGGCAGAGACCTTTTCTTTTAAGTCTTTCATTATATAGTTAAGGGAACTGGGCTGGAGAGAGGTGTGGCTATGTCATGGTCCCAGTTGTTCTGTTGAAGCCAAGAGAAGCTTCCCGGGATGCAGGCACACTCACTCCTGTTCTGCTCTTTGGTTGTTCTTTACTGTTCCAAGCCATCATGTCTTTTAAGAGAAGAGTGTTCAAGGCATAAGGACTCATTTCTGGAAGCTTCGTTGTTTTGGTTAATGACTAATTCAGTATTACAAAAGTGGAGCCACAAAAAGTTTCTTTTGTCCCTTAAAGAAAATAGTTCCCTACCAAAGAACACACACACCAGATGCAGGAAAACGGAAGCCGGGGCCATGGGTGCCTATTGTCACACTGAGACCCATGAGGAAGGAGGAGAGGCTGGATCCCGAGCAGGGATGAGTGCAGTACTGTAGTGCCCGCCACACGCCGGGCAGGAGTAGCTCCTTCAGACAGCGCAGGGGAGACGGCAATGCTCACGCCAACAGCGCATGCGCAGGCAGGGAAGGTAGCCATTCTATTAAGGTTCCAAAAAGTTTAGCAGAACAGCAGGAACCAGATGTACATCATTCCACAGGATGCCCTACCAAGAGAACCAAGGGATTCCCTCGGTTACAAGGCCAATGGATGGAGTCATGGCTCTTGTTGAGAGCGACCTGATGAACCCACAGCTCATAGATAAAAATTACCCACAACCCTTTCTATCTTAATAAAGGCCAATCGTATGCTTGCAATTCAGACCTAACATTCGTGTCCAAGAGATTTACTTTCTGCACTGCAACACATTTCCGTCATCTTTCTTATACGGTCATGTCTATAGGCGGCAGCTATTGAAGGAGACAGTTTATTAACTAAAGAAAAGAGGCCATTTTTACCTGGTGACTTTCATTCTGAGAGCCGGATTCCATGAAGGAAGGACTTTTTTCCAAGGATCATGAGTACAAATCAAAGATGAAAATCTCAACCTTTTCTGTAATTAAAAAACAAACCCATAACTTCCTATACTTCCTGGCTTTTTGGCCATTCCAGGAGTCAGAAAGCAGTTTTTTTGTTGTTTTTTTTTTTTTTTTTAATAGAGAGTAAAGTCATCTTGTTCTATTATCAGAGAAGGAAGGAGCAGCCGGATCCTTACGAATCTGACTTGCTATACTAGCACCCTGGTGACTTGCGCAGTGGTGTTTGGTTCTGCTTAGTGACTGCCCTCAAGAAGATTTCAAAATAATCCCTTCAATAAGGATTGGGCCATTTAAGGGCTCAGCATCTCCCTTCAAGGAAACTAAAAATCTTTAAAAGTTGGGCTTTTGTCATGCCTGCTGTCAGAACTCCCTTTGCTTTTGAATGTCTAAAGGCAACATTCACCACAGGGTTCTCTTTCTTCCACTCTCCCTTTCTAATGATTCATCCATCCTGGAGTTTAACAACTGATCTTTTGAACTCTCACCAGCTCTAATTTCAGCACAAAGATTGCAACACATCGATATCTGGCTTTTCCTTGGCATGGTCTTCCTTCCTCTTCTGCCTTTCAACCTTGGACATGCTCTGATTATCTAGTGAGGCCCACAGGTCGGTGTTAGAGCCACTTCTTAATTTTACACAAAAGGTAGTCTTTACTCTGCCAGGCTTCTGACCCTGGTGCTGCATGGGTGGGAATAGCTTTTAAAGAGCCATTAAATACGTGCCCTGGAATAGAAGGTCATGGATTAGACAAAGGGGAATGAAGGGAAGGGAGTAGGGACGGGATTAAGAAAGACAGTGGAATGCATCAGACATAGCCTTCCTATGTTCATATATGGATACGTGAACAGTGAAACTCCACATCATGTATAACCCAGCCACAAGAAGGGATCCTAAATAGGATAAGTTATACTCCATGTATGTATAATAGGTCCAAATACACTCTGCTGCCATGTATATCTAAAAAGAACAAATTTTAAAAATTAAAAAAAAAAAACTAGGAGTCAAATAAACCATTTCTCCTTATAAATTAAAAAAGAAGCAGCAGCCAGTCAAGGCTAAAAGTCTGTGATTCTGTCATAATCTAAACCCATATACTTTATTAGTGCATAGAAGTCAAGATTCAAATGTATTTAAATTTTAACTGTATATATGATTACAATATGTATGCACTTTCAAATCGCCATTCTGTGGCTATTTCTGAGTAAATTCATTAGCTAAACTTCAAAGAGAAATGTGCTCTGGTGGCCTTGTAAGTCTTAACCACAAGGCTACAAACAACAGGGCCATTTTCATATGCTAGCAGAGTGGTGACAGGGGACCATCAGAGGGTAGTATCTTGGCACCAGAACCTGACTCTAGGGTTTGCAGTGACAGTCTGTTATTTTATTCATCTAGCAGATATTAGTTAAAGGTATACTGCATGCTAGGTACTTTATCGGAACCTGGTTACAAGGAACAAGGCCAATTTTACCTTTAAGAAAGGTACAGCATAAAAATCTATTATAACTCGCTGTTATAAAATATTGAGCAAGTCCTTCAAAGAGTAGATAATAGAGGATGTGGGAGAGATCAGAAGAGCATGGAACTTTATAGGGAGGAGGGAAGAGGTCAGGAAAGGCTTTGTGGAGGAACCAACCCAAAATGAGTATGAAAGGATGAGAATAGCAAGTTTTGTTTTTTCTTTACTCCCCCCTCCCATGGAATTGGGGGTGGCAGTGTAGAAAGGAACAAGGGAAGAGAATCTAAGGCAAAAGAGATGCATGCACAGAGACAGAGAAGCCAAGAATGGCCAGGAGGTGCCAGAAAGTAGATAAGCTATTGAGTGGTTTTGAAGCCAAGAGCAGGAGACAGGGTGAGGGGTTAGCAGGAAAGAGAGACAGGAGCTCTCTTGGGAAGGTAGAGTTTGACTTTACTCCCTTAGTGATAGCCTAGGAATACAACAGAGGAGCTGGCTCAATATTTTTTAACATGCCCTTTCTGGGACTATGAGGAAGATGGATTTGGATCAGTTTCTTCTTAAAATGTGGCACTCAGAAAAATCAAACACAATCCTCCATGCCAGTCATATCTAAGGGGAACAGGTAGAATATCTAAGCTTCCTTTTCTATAGTCTGAAATTGCCTTAAAGACCCCACCCTCACTGTCTGTGTAACCCTCTTCTCTCCATTCCCTTCCAATGGATTTGTGTCTGAACAGAGAGGGGGTTATCGATGGCAAGGAGAACAGCATGGGTAATGATGGTGTGATAAATAAGCTCAAAGTAAACTGTGGGTGACAGGTGTCTCACGAGCTAGCACTCACGATGAGCAGGGAACTTGTTTTGTTTTTATGTCTGTTTCTGTTTTTAACCTGATACATATGTCACATATACATGACACTTGCTCAGGGACCTGCTATCCTAATGCCCATGCTTCCTGGGTTATATCAGGCAGTGTAAGCTAAGTGGTAACACAGCTTCCAGAGATGTCCAAGTGATTCCCACATAATGGCTCATGGGAGCTTCTGAGCCATAGAAAAGACACAGCTTAAACGCTCACTATCCTTCTCCTACTTGGCATTCTATTGTTTGTTCAATGATTCCCATAGGCTTAGTGAAAAACAGTCTGTAAAAAATGTACCTTGAATTCCCTTTTAGTTACAAGTTGAGATGTGTTTCATGCCAACTGATCTCCTCTCTTTTGGACAACAATTTAAATTCTCACCTGTCAGACTATCCTCATAGATTGCATGCTACAACAAGGAAAGTTAAGTTAATCATAAGAGGTACATATAGGTTGGGGAACATGTCTGGTCACTGCAATTAGATCTAGTTTGGGGCTATTTCTCTTTAGTCTCTCTAATAGTTAAGGTTAAACTTATTTAGAAAGTCTTAAGTAATGAGAGATCATCCACAGCATTGAGAAGTAGTGAATGTGTCAAATAAAATTGCTAAAATCATGGAATACCACATAAAACACTGGAAAGCGAGTCCCCAAACTTATAGCTTAACATAAGCAAAGGTACTGTATAGTACATGTCCATAGGAGTGAGGAGGGACACAATGAATTTGTGCAAATTTGGTGCAAGTGACACTTAGGAGAACTAGTCTTCAATGTCCCTGAAGTTGGCTCCTTTTGGTCCTCAGTTTCTACATGTGTCAATAAAGGGTTTAGAGGGAATAATCCTAATATTCAAGTATTCTTTGAAAACATGCAACCAGAAGGAAGGAAGGGAGGGAAGAAAGCAGGAGGGAGGGAAAAAAGAGAAAGAAGGAAAGAGGGAAAGAAGGAACAAGAGAGGTCCTTGTAGCTAGCACCATGGTGGCTTAGTCTAGTTTATCACTTGTCCAAGTACTGCTCACCTACAGAAGTAAATGACCCCAAGACACAGGGGAATCAATTCTTATACAGTGTTGGGCTTCCAAGGGCAAGTTGGTCATTTCTGGAGAGATCCGCTATGGACCACGTGGTAGAGCACGTGGACCTCAATGACTCACACCTGGTAATTATACCACTGTATATCCCCCCCACATTGACCCCGGACTTGGTTAACCGTATGGATTGGATCAGCCATTAAGACAGTAGCACATGTGCAGAGGGGCTTGTCCTCTTGAAAGATTTCCATTTCCATATGAAGAAGCCAGACTAGACCTCTTGACAACGAATGACCACCTGTAGGGAGAGGCCAGTCATTCCAGCCTGGGAATGACAAGAGTGAGCCCAAGCAAGACCATTAGAACAACCACTCGGCTCAGTTGTCCTCAGACTCATGAGAAATAGTCACGTGGTAGTATTTGGGAGATGTTTGTTGTTAAGCAAAAGATACAAGGAAAGATCAAATCAGAGGACTGAACATTTCAAATAAAGAGAATGTTTCTTAAATTCTAGAGTCTTAAAATTTTGTGTGTTCAGGGTTATAGATAAGCCCAACTGCCTCTGTGACTCTGCCCCATGAATTTCTACCATTTTCTTACCAGTATGATATAAAAACAAAATTTAAAATGAATTTTATATTAGTCACTGGGATTTACCAATACATAAGACAAGGTAATGTTATTAGGATAAATTTTGGTGTTCAGGTTAGATTTCCTTCCAAGACATTCCATGTTTGGAGAGTTGGTTTTGGTGTTGTAGTCAGAGACTCTCAAAGAAGCTGAGCCCAAACAAATATATCATGTGGCCTTCTAATTGAGGGCCAAGAACTGCTGAATCTCCATACGCAACAGACTCAGTTGAGCCTGGAATCTTCTAAGATTTATGAGGCTGTTCCTTGCTTGGAAAAGTGGGACTGAGTTGGAAGACAACCGAGTCATATAATTGCTTAATAAATTTAGTAGTAGCATTGACACAGGGTCACTTCACTTGGTAAGAGGCCCCTAGCATTCCAGAGGGATTTCACAAGCCAATAAGGAAGTCATATATTCATGCCATAAAAAAAAAAAAGGGAGAAATAATTGTTAGTCACGTGTACTGCCCTCAATGGTTTCCTTTAGGGCAAATGCTAGGATAATTTAGTGGTTCTAAAATTCTGTTCTGGAATTCTCTACCATAGTCACTTAAAGTGCGTGGGCTAAAACTGTTCTGGTGTTTTTTCTCACACTGATTCTCCTTCTCCTCTTCTAACTAGTGCTGAGCACAGCGATGCTATCCATCAATGTCTTTTGTACCCACCCTCTTCCCTCCATTCCTGTCCTAATTGAAGTTCATATTGCCACTTGATTTGAACTGTCCCCCCTCCCCCCAGTTTAGTCCCTCTCCTTATCCACACACTGTCAGATTCATCTTCCTATAACACTGTGCTCCCCACTAAAAAGCTTATCAGTAGTTAATGGAAAAATGTCCATGACTTTGATCTTAAACATTTCTAGCTTACCTCAGTCTAGTCCCAAGGTACTCTACTGCTGCAGCACACAATTCATGCTGGAAACACAGTTCCTGGTATGAAGCTGTGCTTCTTACTGCCAAGCATTGCTGAGAATATGTGGGATGCCTCCACTTCCTACTGGGGCTTGTCTACATCAGAGTCCTTCTTTAAGGCTAATTGGAAACACTGTCCTCCATGGAAATTGCCCATCCCTCCAAGCTGATGAGCAGGTTTGCCCCTGCAGCCTCTTAACCTGTATTAAAATGACTACACTTCTTTTTTTCATGACACTTCCTCTTTTTAGGTAATATGCTCGTTTCCATCAGCATCAGATTATTTTTATTATGCCTCAGAGATAACCTGCATTTTACCATGTGCTCCATGAACAAACAGAAGCAATTATTCATGTCCCTTTCACTTCATCCGTGGAAGCTACACACCTGTAGTTATTAAGCACATTGAATAGACGCCAAAGGAAACAGGAAGTTGCTCTCTCAATTCTGTTCTGTCTTTTGCCCTTTTAACAAAAAGTTTCATGAATATATATACATATATATTCATATATATGACTATGAGGAGTTAGATCAAGCAGAATTCCATCCCAGCTACCATACCTGTTAAGTTGGATCAAGAGAAATTAAAAAGAAAATTCTCATGAGCATTTTCAAATCACACTAAGAGCTATGTCCCAAGCATGCTGGGCTCTGCCTTGATTTGTAAACTCAGGATTTCATCTTTGGGCATCGCTATTCATTTGTTATGAGAGGGTAGAAAACAAAGAAGACACACAGGTCATGACCTAAAGTAATTTACAATCTAGTTGGGGGAACAAGAACAATGAAACTGTTGAATAATAATTTAAGCTGGCGTTTTGCTAAAACTGTAAGACAAATCATGTAAATGATCATTGTTCTGGGTCAGAGATCTAGAAATGCTGTATTTCAAAACCGTATTTACTCAAATGTGTATCTCTCACATTGTAGGGATGAAAGATTAGGCCATTACCTGGCATGAATGATAATTTGAAAAATAATAAAACTTGGAGAGAAAATTAAAATAGAAGCATGTGATTCTGTGACAGGCTAATAATATAATCTTCATGAGATCATCTCCTCCTTTAATGCAGAATAACATCCCATCTTAGAATATTCAAGGTACCTCAGTCATTTGTGGAGTTAAGAAAATTCCACAAGGAACACTTCATTTCTTAAGCTACAGAGCTACTTAAGCTTTTAAAAATGAGTTCATCAGGGAAGCACTGTTTTTTTTTGGGCTAGACCAAATTTCGATTAATTAATTTATTCAACAGTGTATTAAGTACTTAATGTACACCGAGCACTGAGCTGGCTCTGGTTATATTATCACAATGAGACAAAATTCTATCCTTCCTCATACATGCATTCTAATAGTGGGGGATCACAGAACACTTGGTAGTGACAGTTTGGGGCAGCAGAAAGAGCCTGAGACTAAGTGTTAGAAGTCCTAAATCCCAGCCCTGGTCCCACCACTTTCCAGGTTACTGTATAAACCCAGGCAAGTCATTGAATTGCCTTGTACCTCAGAGTTCTCATTTATCAGTTAAGATCAAAAGGACTGAATGAAGTCATAGCTTGAAAGTGCTTTGTAGGTTAATCTGTACAGATTTATGGTGTTATTGTTTATAGCACACTCAGGACTAGAAACCATATCTGACCTTTAAGAGTCTTCCCTTTAGTGACATGTTACCTCTGTAGAGTCCAGCTGGGGAATATTATTTTAAAAAATGGTTGACATTTGAGTCTTTTGCTCCTGGGCATTTACTTCAAATTTTTATTTAGCCAGTCTAGGAAAGCTGCTAACTCTAACCAACAATAAATGTCATGCTTTAAACCCAGTATTCCGGTTCATCCATTAAAATTTTTCAAAATAATTTATGGACATCAGGTGGATTTTCCTCTCCATGTAAGCTACTCACCCATGAGAAAGGAGTGTGCATCTGAGGTTCCCAGGAATGTACCCTTCAAAGGCAAAGCAAAGCTCACTTGAGAATCCAACTATGTTACATGTTTATTTGGTTAATTCTCTTCATTCTCTTTATATTTCTGGTGTTGATTTTTCTGTTCCTTCTCATCTTCTCCTTTCCCTCTCTTCCTCGTTAGGTTTCCTTTATTGGTCAGAATTTGACCTGAGAAAATATTTGGGTTTGACTTGTTGTTGTGGCCCTGCCTGATGGTCATACTAAGAGGCGTCACACGACCTGGGCCTAGTTTTCTGCAGACGGGGCCCCTAAGCTGAGTGTGTGACCCACAGGTCTTCAAATGTGAACCCACGGCCGTGAGTGCGAGAGATGACACTGGGGACCTTTTCACCCTCAGCTGACCTTGAACCTTTGCGGCCCTGCACAGCTGCATTTACCTCACCAGGAGAGAGGGGTGCTGTGTGTTCAGAGACAGCCCAGAGAGTGACTGTCTTCACTTTGCTCCTGAGTTCAGTCAGGCAATAAGCTAGTTGATACAGTGTCATAACCATGCCAAGACTGCCTGTCAGGAACCCTTTGAATTCTTTTATTGCTTGATAAACCACTAACTTGCTCTGTGGTATTTAAACTTCCTTCTCCATTTTTTTTCCAGCTGCAAAATAAATCTAGATGATGTCTAGATTCCTCCTAACCCTAAAACATGTGTAATTGATTGTCTTTTCATGAAGACTTGTAAAGACATGCTACTCATTCTTAGTGAGGATCAGTGCATGGAGTCTGCCCTCTCCATATTTCTCTATTTGTGGAGCATTGGCCATGTCTACAGCCCTTACCCTTGAGGCCATAAACTGGCTCTGGCTCACACTGACCATCTTACTTTGCCCAAAGGCAGAATGAACTTCAACTCCCAGGTAAGAGTAGTCTTCAGGCAAATGAAAGAAATGCTTTGGTGTGGATGGCTGGAACTCGGAGCAGAATTAGAGCCACCTCCAAGAAAGACAGGAAGTAACTGAGGACCTCTGGAGCCATTGAGTGTGGTAGGGGTCATTGGGGCCAGAGGAGAAGCACTTTGCTCCATTAAAGGGCCAGAGGAGATGTTAGAATTTCATAACCAGTAAGCAGTCCAAGGAAGAAAGAAGCACATTTTATATAGATCAAGCATCCAATGCATCTCATTTGTTTTCCACCCTATTAAACAACAGGCTGGGTTTGGCCATGCGAGACTAGTGAAACTTCCTTGAAGACCAGAACCAAGAAGATGAACATCTAGCCTGATGTGTATTTCAGAAAAGTCCAGTGACTGCCATTACTATCTCAAAATTTCTCCTGACCAGTTAACTTTGCTTGCATGTATTTACTTGGTTTTCAGCCTTGACCCCACACATTAGGACTTGCTTGGATGCTTTGAGAAAATGATATATGTGCACCAACCCATTCTAATTAAATAAGATTACCTTGGGGGAGTGGACAAAGAGACAAATGTTTAAAAATTACTCCCTAGGTTATTTTAAAATTTGCTTGAGAATTACTGCTGTATATATTCACAGTCAACCCATTATAAAACTAACATGAATTTGCATAGGTTTTACATATTAGAGAGTTGTATTTAGGAAATTGAAGCTCAGTTCTGAATCTAGTCCAAGAGACAAATGAGACTTTTTTTTTTTTTTTTTTTTTTGGTACCAGAGATTGAACCCAGGGGTGCTTAACCTCTAAACCACATTCCCAGCACTTTTTATTTTTATTTTTTATTTTGAGAGTGGATCTTGCTAAGTTGCTTAGGGCCTCCCTACATTGCTGAAGCTGGCTTTGAACTTGTGATCCTCCTTCCTCAGCCTCCCAAGAGTCAAGTCACTGGGATTACAGGTGTGTGCCACCTTGCCTGGATGGAAATGAGACTTTGATTGTATGAGCCCTGGTAGACCTACTTGAAGTTACCTGGGAAGATCCAAGGGTCAGAACTCTAGGAGAAACTTGCTTCAGATCCTTTCCCAAGCTTTGACCTGTAACATTGTACTGGCTACTGGAGGCTATTCAAAGAATTCTCCTATGCCTTGGGGTAGGAGTTGAGTAATTTGACCCCTAAGCCCCAGATCAGCAGTGCTTCTGGGCCACAGGCTTTTACCATCCGCTTGCAGAAACACAAGAAACTAGAAATATCTTTTCAGCAGCCCAGAGTAGATTTGATTTTGTGAAGGTAATTCATAGAAAAACAGAGTAATCTAATTGATTCAAAGGCGAATGATTTATCTTGGTATATTTATGAAGATGAAGAAATAAAGACCCCCACAAAGGAATAAAAATAGCTCAAAATCAAATCTAACTGCTGGTAGAAAGCAGAAGACATAGTGGATTCTCAATATTTTTTTTAATGATTTATACATTGAATGAGATTTATTTTGAAATTTGATCAGTTTTTGGTAAAGTTTAAATTTTTGAATTTTTTTCTTTCATATCTACCTCATATTCATAATGGAACAAATATACAAGTTATTCTTTGAAGAGAGTGTTTGAGGTTTCTGATGCTGATAATAAAATATGGCAGAAAACTATCCTATTTTCTTTTAGAAAGAGAAAATCTGAAGGTAACTTACATTTTCTGGAAAACTTAAATATAAATTGACCTATAACTTGGAAAAAGTGCCAAGTGGCCTCTCTTACCATTCTGGCTATGGCTGCTGTGTGGCACAAATCCAGAGGGGTCTTACACACAGCAATCTCTGTGCTTGCTTCCCACCCCCAGTTGTACAAATGCAGGCTGTGTGACTGTACTTGGCAGCTTTGGGCAGCAAGGCTCCTAAGGAATGTTCCAAATGGAATGCCAAGTAACACATCCATTAAAATGTAGGCTAAATTCACAATAGCTAAGCTATGGAACCAACCTTGGTGCCCTTCAACAGATGAATGGATAAAGAAAATGTGGTACATATACACAATGGAATATTACTCAGTAAGAAAGAAGAATGAGATTATGGCATTTGCCGGTAAATGGATGGAAATGGAGACTATCATGCTAAGTGAAATGTGTCAATCCCAAAAACCAAAGGCCAAATATTCTCTTTGATATGCAGATGCTAACACACAACAAGGGGTGGGAAGGGAAGAATAGAAGTTTATTGGATAAGACAAAGGAATGAAGGGAAGGGAGGAGGATGGGAATAGGAAAGACAATAGAATGAATTAGACATAACTCTCCTATGCTTATATATGAATACATGACCAGTGTAACTCCACATCATGTACAACCACAAGAATGGGATCCTAATTAGAATAAGTTATACTCCATGTTTGTATAATATGTCAAAATACACTCTACTATCATGTCTATCTAAAAAGAACAAATAAAAATGGATTCTGTGGTCATATATAACTAAAAAAGAACCAACCAATAATTTAAAAAAATGTAAGCTATTTGCTTCATATGCCCTACTACAAATAAATGACAAATTAAAATCTTTAGGGCCTGAGGATATAGCTCAGTTGGTAAATTGCTTGCCTCAGATGTACAAGGCCATGGGTTCAATCTCCAGCACCACAAAAACAAACAAACAAATCTTTTACACATAGAAAGTAGATATTTGGCTCCTCTCTTTGAGCACTAGCAGGGGAGGGCAATGGTGCACTCCCGAACACACGTGCTGATGACATCATCTTCCATGTCTCCAACTCTCCAGTCACAGCTCCTATCAGCAGTCCTGCTCGCTTTTCTCCCCACAGTGCATCCTGGATCACAGAGAGGGGGGCGTATGTTCTCGCCAAAGGGAGGGAAACATGACTGAAGCATTATAAGGAAGTGATAGACTACTTAATTTTTTTTAGAGTAATATAAAACATTCTACCTGGATGTGGCAGCGAATGCCTGTAATCCCAGCTACTTGGGAAACTGAGGCAGGAGGCTCTTAAGTTGAAGACTGGACTGGCAACTTTGTGAGACCCTGCCTCAAAATGAAATGAAACAAAATTAAAGAAAGGGCTGGCGATATAGCTCTGTGGTAGATGTTTGCGTTGCATGCACAAAGCCCTGGGTTCAATCCCCAGTACTGCAAAAAAAATAAATAAATAAACAAAATAAATAAAACACTCTAATCGAGCCTCCCCACTGAAGAGGAAATAGACAAACAAGAGAATGAAAATGGAATGTGGTGGAGAAAAAGGGGGGAAATAGTGGAGAGGATGGAGAAAAGGCTACAGAAATAAGAGGAATATAGAAAAGAAATAGTTGCAAATACAGGAAAGAGGCATGAGACAAGATGGAAAGGAGACAGTGAGGGAGAGGGAGAAAGAGCCTAGGTTCCTGGAGAGTGAACGACTGCACTGTTTTTACAGTCTGCATTCACTTGGCTCACCTTCATTCATGAACATTAACTGAATACCGATGCGCACCCACAACACTGGGTAGGACTCAGATGTGCCATAGGATGTAGTCCTTGCCATCAAGGCATTTACAAATTCAAAGGGGGCCTAAAACACACACATAGCTACTGTATGCCAAAATGCTATGTCAGCAGGAAGCCACACTGTTGACTCTACTGTCCCCCAATGTTATCACAGGGCTGGATGCCTACCAGGCATTCATGAATATCTTCTTGGGTATGTTAATTGCTAAATTTTGATATTTGTGCTATAAACAAGAATGAGGTGGGGGACAGATTCTGGCTGGGGAGAGGAGAGGCAAGCAAGATTTTTCTAGAGACTGATGTTTGAGGGGTAGGTGGGGTTTTCGTAAGCCAAGTTGTGGGGCAAGACATTTAAGACAAAGGGCACAGTGTGAAGCCATAGAGTCTGTGTAGGTTTAGAGCTTGGAAAATACCAGATTATCTGAATATAGCATTTGTGTTGGAAAGATAAGACTGAGAAAGCTTAGTGTCAGATTGTCCTAGTCCTTGAAAGTCGGCAAGCTGTTTAGTCTTAACTCTTGGGTTAAGGCGTGGGGGGTGGGCACATAAAAGATGGGTCAGAGGTAATATAAAAGGTTTAGTTTGAAAATCACATTCAGAAATGTCTGAATTGGAAAGCCTGTAGGAGACTTTCTTAAAGCAAGATCTGCAACGCCATCTTTGAGCCCACCACCTGGAATGCTTATTGGAAATGCCAAGTGCCAGGGCCCGATACTATATTTCTTAGCTCTGGGGTAAGGTCTGGAATCTGTTTTTAAATAAGCTATTTGGGTAATTTTCCTAGATGTGAAAGTTAGCTAAACAATACCAATACCAGTGAGGAGGTACATTAACTACCCATGCTGTGTAACAAATCAGTCCAAATTTAGTGACTTATTACAACACCAATGTACCATCTTGAAGTTGGTTGATCAGGAATTTGAGAAATGGCTTAGTTGAGTAGTCTCATGAATTTGCAATGAAGCACCAGGCCAAGGCTGCAGTCACCTTGCAGCTCGCCTGGGGCTGGAGGATCCACACCCAAGCTCATCATGTGGTTCTGGTCTCAGTTCCTCTCCATGTGGGCCTCTTCCTAAGCCTGTGCCTGGCATGGCAGTTGACTTCTCTCAGAGTGAATGTTCCAAGGGTATGGCAGAGGTGGAGACAGAGAGAGACAAAAATAGGGGGGCAGAGACAGACCAAGGCATTTTTTAACCTAATCCCAGAGTTGAGATACCCTCATTTCTGCTAAGTTCTATTGGGCATACCAACCGACCCTGGTACAATAAAGGGAGCTAGCTATACAAGGATGATTGGGGATAACCTGGAGTCCAGCTAAAAGGGGAGATAAAAACCAGAGCCTAGGTGTGAGATGGTAAGAATCTAAAATTATAGTATATGGTGTGAAATTACATGAGCCAATGTGTTTGAACACTTCGTGCAAGCCAGGAACAGGTCTAAGCACTTTACGTGTCTTTATCTCATTTAACCCTTATAACTACTTAGTGAGTTAGGCACTGCTACTGTCCAGAGGGGGAAACTGAGGTTCAGAGTGGTTAGTAGTACGATGAAAGTGTTATAAAGAAGGGCTTGTCAGAACATGGAGAGAGAGACTGAGTGTGGAGGAGGGCAATTGCCTATTATCAGTGTCCTGTGGGATTTTTACTGGGTGATGAACCAAACACCCTTTGCAGTTCAACTGTCCCATCCAGGATGTCCTAGGATTCTCGGTGAGCTGGCCATAGCAGCTGACCAGAGACAAATCACACCCTGGCTGACAACATCCCACAGGCCAGCATTTCAACACTAGACCTTAGACCAGAACTCTTCACCAGATAGGATCCCTAGAATTATTCCTCTACAGCTAGGTCTCATTTCCTGGTAATGTGAGGAGTGATCTCTGTTCCAAGGCCCTCTCCAACTTTGAGTATCTTCTGCAGTCTGGAGGGTCTAGGAATGAGAACATCTAATTTTTTTAAGCCCAACAAGTCTGGCTCCTGAATAGATCAGGTAGACTGTGAAGAGTTCTACCATGTCTTCCAGTTTATATTCCTTTTCTTCCTAACACAGCAATATGGGGCTCCTCAGATCTGCCATTTTTCTAAAACATCCTCCAACCTTTCCAATCTGTTTCTGCTGGACAGTCTTCCAGCTCCTCCACCCAGACCTGCTCTGGCATGGATCCACAGGATTCTTTTATCTTCTTCACTTTCTTCCAGTTTTCCACGTTGTTCCCCCTTACTCTGTTGCCTTTAGTCTCCGGATGTCTAATCTTTCTCCTCCTTGATCCTGTCCTGTAAAGCCACACCTATATTGACAAAAGCCTCAGAGTTTGATAATTTACTTAGTGTCAACAAAAGGAAAAAAAAAAAAGAAGAAGAAAAGTAAGCTCTAGAGACGCAGGAGCAGAGAGGTGAGCCAGCTGGGCCTGCAGGACCCATAGTAACCAAACAGGGCCTGCCCTCCTCCGCAGACTCCACCTTGCAGGATGCCTAGCGCTGAGGTGCTGCAGGGGCCCGGCCACTGTATGAGTAAGTTCCGCGGTGCGGAGGGATGTCGAGACAAGCCAGCCCATCCTGCAGACGCCAGCTCGGATGAACCAAGAGTGGAGGGTGGTGGCAAAGGCCGCCACAGACCACAACAGCTGGCCTGAGATGCTGCAGGCTGCCAAGCCTTGCCGGCAAGTGGCCCTGGAGCGTCTCCAGGCGCCCGGGTGGGGCCGCGAGCGCGCCCAGCCAGTCACCCGGACCAGTGGGCGCGGCAGGGTGGCCAGGGCGGGCCGGGCGCTGTTTGCCCTCTCAGCCTGAGTGTGTCTGCCGCCAGCCTGCAGCGCTCGCCAGAGCCTCGGCCTTTCCTCCTCTTTTCCGACAGCTTCTGGTGGCCCACCTGGACGTGTTGGGTGCTCGGGTCACTCTGCCCGGGCGAGCCCAGGGTCCTAAACAGGTGGGTGCAGAGGTGTGGTGGGGGCCAGAAAGGGGACCCTGGAGAAGGGCGAGTGTAGAGGGGAAGCGGGTCCTCTAAGGGGAGCGCGGGAGGCTCTGGGACAGGGCGCGCGGGCGGCAAGGCCTTGGTCCCTGTCGCCGGCCGCTCCTCCCTCTGGTCCCTCCTCCGCCGCGCCCGGGGCGGGCTCAGGTGCCTAGATGAGCCGGCAAACGCGGCCGGCGGGTGTCCGGTATCGGGTGTCCGGTGTCTGGAGCCGCGGGCTGGGTGAGCGGCGGTCCTCGAAGGTGGGGAGCTTGTGATCGAGGCGGGAAGTCCCCAGAGGAACGATAAGAGGGACTTCAGCGTCCTCCGGGGAAGTTCTGGGATCCAGCGGGGATGCGTGTGCGGAGGGGTGTGCTCGCACGCACGCGGCGCGCTGCTACCGTGGGCTGGGAGCAGGGCGGTCATCGGGTGGCCGCCCGGGAGGGTGCGGGCTGGTGCAGAGTTTCTGGACTTGAGTGGTGGCGCAGTCCCCGCGCCTCGCGTCGCCTGGGCAGTGGTGGTCCCCCGCAGCCGCTGCGTCCTGGGACCCGCCCTCGCCTGTGCAGGTAATTGTTCCCCAAGACCAGCCTCGCACAATCACCGGGTGAGGCCGAGAGGACCCCCCTTGCCTGGAGACCTTCTAGGGACCGAGCGCAGGGGACCGGTTTCAGCTTCCGCCGCACTCGCTGGGCACCCTTCCCCAGGGGCGCCCCCGCGTGGGGCTCTGCTACGTCGCCTCCCTGAGCCCTTGGGACCAGAAGGCAACCTCTGTCAGCTTGGCTGCGGCCTTCAACCCTGTGAGACCCTCGCGGGCTCGTGCTGGCAGGTTTATGGACGCCTAATGGCGTCACAGTTTGCAGTTTTTCCGAGTGGTCTCCCTTCCTGAGAGTCTCAGGGAAGCAAGCATAGCACCTGCCTCTTCCTAAACTTAGATTCTCTTCGCCTCCCAAAAGGCTTTCATTTGATTGCTTATGTAGTAGAACAACTTTGACCCAATATTTTTAAATGGAATAAATAAGTGGTAGGCATATTTGGACATAGATTTAGCATGATTGGAATTTTTTTTTTTAAACATTTATTTTTTTTTTAGTTGTAGGCGGACAGAATATCTTTATTTTATTTTTATGTGGTGCTGAGGATCGAACCCGGTGCCTCATGCATGCCAGGCGAACACGCTACCACTGCGCCATAATCCCAGCCCCGCATGATTGGAATTTTCTAGGCAAATCTGTATGTACAGTAATTTGACATTTCTGAAGAATAGTGCCTATTTACAAAATGCCAATTGCCCTTATAACTCTTGATTAATTTTATCCTCAAAAACAGCCCTTTGCAGATAGACTGGTAAGATAAATCTGAGAGAACAGAAAGTCTGAAAACAGAGTTGGCTGTTTAAAAATAAGTAGAATTAAAATTATATACTGCCCATTCCACGTTTTTATGATTCACAATGTATCTCAGGCCTTTTTATTTTTATATTTTAGGTTTCAGAATCATTAAAACCACAGTGTATTGCAGGTTAGTGCCTGTGGAAGGTGTGAGAATCAGGCCAGGTGGATGAGTGTCCAGGAAAACTGAGCGGTACTTATGTATGACCCTTTAGAAAGGCTCCTTTAGAAATTGACTTTTGGGATAAAGAGCAGGTGTGGACTTGTTGCTTGTCATTTTTCCTCTTTTAAGAAAAGTGCTGTAGAAGAAGAAAACCGAGTTAGATGAGCCTTTCTTTTTACTGGATCTCCAATAACTGGACATTTGCTACATTTGGTGTATCAGAGAGGGGAAAGTCATTCAGTTTGAAGCACTATCAGCAACCCTAGCTTTCCCGGGAGGGAACAGGAGGGGGAAAACCCCTGGTTTGTTAATTTCCTCATTTCTGTTTCCTGCACCCTGGCTCCACTTGTCTTGATAATTTCTCACTAGATTAGATGACATAATCCAAAAGTTATGAAGATTCCCAGGCTGAACTGGCCTTCTGATTTCACAGGCAGGGAAACTGAGTCCAAAGTGAGAGCCCAAAGCCACACAGCTCATGAGAGGCAGAGCTGGGCTTCTGGGCTGGAGTGTGGTGGTTATTCTGGGAATACACTGCCATGTAGTAGTGGGAAACCCTTGAGGTGGGGGGGGGGGCAGTTAATTCACACCAGGGCCAATCACCATCCACAGAATGGCACGCATACTCAACAGCCTGACTGCACACAGTTGTCAGCTGGGTTGCCTTCCTATTCTCTGAGGACGTGAGTAAACCAGAATCTTTTACTCAAGATTAATTGAGTTCTGGTAGTTAAACCCTATAGGAGCATATAGGATCTCTTCTCACACATGAGAAGCTAGACTCTTTGTGCTGCTTCTAGTGGTTGTTTGGAAGGGGATGTTGGGGAAACTGAGTACCTGGTATAAACGTCCACACCTGGGCCAATGTGGCAGTCAGCTCCCTCTGTCCTTCCTGAGTAGGGTGTTTCCAGTATTTGGCCTTTGCTAAGCTTCTCTACAGCTGATCTGGATGAGGCCTCCATTCCATCTTCCTCATCTGTGAAATGGGACCAAACTCAAAGGGTTGTTGTGATGATGAAGTGAGTTAAAACATGCAAAGCACTCAAGGGAGTGCCTGGTACAGGAAGTGTTAGCTCTGTTATCAGGAGCACTCTGGGCAGGGGCAAAGGAGAAATGTGAATTTGGCCCTTTAATGGCATTAGCCTTTAACTACTCAGCCTTTGAGTAAGGATGCACCCCATGCAAAATGGGGAACAGAGCAGAAGCCTCAGACCTCGTTGGCCCTTTTTTTCTACCACGTTTTATTTCTGTGAGAGTTGACCATTGCAGTCATGGCATGTGCCCACATAAGGACATTTCCTGGAATGTCAAGGGGTTATTCACTTTGGTCTTACCACTTTATCTTGTAGCCTTGGAGTCAAATGTGCCAAGGAACCAGATTCTTTCTATGGAGGAATAATTGTATCCACTACAAACGTCTCTTTCAGTGTAGACTTAGTTGGCTCCACCCCATGAGAAGCTGCTTGAACCAGAAAGTCAAAAAAAATCATTACAAGACATCAACTCTGCATGAAGAAAGCCTTTGAAGGTCAACTTAAAGCAAAATCTCTTAGGTAGGGTCCTGGGAGGGACATGCTTGGCTGAGTTAGAGTCAGTGGCAGTGCTTTTGATTCTTTAAAAAAAATTCTTTTAATTTTTTTATTCCATTTGAGTTCTCCATGCTACAGGAAAGTATAGGGTGCAGGTAAGTAAGAACAGTTGTAGCTTCAATAAAGTCCCTTTCTATATCAGTGAGTCTGATGCTATAGCTGCAAGCCACTCCTGTATCTACCTGTTGAACATGCCTGTTTCAAGACTCTAAGTCAAGAAGCAACTTGGTAAGGAGGAGGAGGAATGGAAGAAGAGGACTCCCAGGAGGTGAGAGGAACATTAAAAAACCCCAGCTGTATGAATGACAAAGCAAAAGAAATAAGAGGAGCTAAAACTGTGGTGGTCATGACATAGCCAAGTAGCCAGTCTCAAGTTTAAGAGTGTTTGGACTTAGCATGGAGAAACAAGATATTTGAGAGGGCATGGCCAGATAGTGAGATGATTGAGGCACCATAAGCACCAAATTTGTAATCTGTTTCTTAGAATGTCGGTGATCATGAGAAGTTATACTAAGAATTTTGTGCTATCTATGACATAGAAACAAATGTATTTTTTTTCCAGAATGGAAATGTATATATGATTTCCTTCTGGTGATAAAAGTATAAAGGGCTGGCATTTTTAAGAAATTCAAATAGACATGTGTAATGTAGTTTAAGACCTAGGGGAATTCCTGCTGCCCAGTATTACCTCTGAAACCACCGTGCATGTTAGAGTCTGTAACTTCTTTCAAAGAAACTTTTTATAAATCGAAGATCTTTTGTTATGAACCTAGTGACTTCTTTATTGCCCTACTTTCTGTGGTCTGTAAATTTAGATTTTATTTAATTAGGTTATCTGGAAAAGGTACACCTAAAACCTGGTGACCTTCCAGAATGTACAAGAGGGTTCTTTTTTGCACCTGTACTATTCTCATGGCTCTAGTACTTTTGTGGTGGCTGAAGTGCGTAATTACATTTATTTAGTGCTCTGTTCAAGGAGAAATGCAAAAATTGCATGTGGTCTAACTTTTATTATTTTTTCTTCCTTTAGCACAGCTGTTTTGGTTTGGTTTGAGGTGAATCCCTCTGTGTGAAATCTCAAAAGTGGTATTTTCTTTTGAAATAAGTTGTTTAGAGAGAACCTTTTAATTTCTTCCTGTGACTTTTTAAGTTCTTTTTTTTTTTCCAGTCATATTATTGGTTTGGCGTCTCTGATGTAATAATGTGTTTGCTTAGTTGGGAGAAGGCTAAACCTCTGTTAAATTTTTGTTTCCCTGAGATTGACCTGTATGAAGTTAGGGTTTGTTCTTCTTTTTGTTTTTTCCACACAATATCTTTGGAAATTATGGGGTAGAGGTTATACAAACTCTTAACAAAAGGCACCTCAACTTTTCTTCTCCCTTGGAATGAGAAATGATACTATATTTCCTCCAAGCTTTGTTTATAAGCCTGCCACTGCCCTGTTGTCACATTTTAATGCCACCTGATTTGGCTTTTTGCTCTTTGCAGGATTTTGCTCCCAGCTTCCAGGAGCCAATTTGCTGAATTCCTGTCCCAGTCAGTGGGGATTTCTGGACTGTGTGCATCTCTAGGGGGAGTCTGTGGACACCTGCAGGTGCCAACCTGGTGGAGGTACACCAGCAAGCCATTTGCGGGAACTTTCGCCACAGGTGTAAAAGACTCCCGCGTTGCAAAGATGCTGAGACAGATACTGTCAGAGATGTACATAGATCCTGACCTCCTGGCTGAGCTCAGTGAAGAGCAGAAACAGATCCTGTTCTTCAAGATGAGGGAGGAACAGATCCGACGATGGAAAGAAAGAGAAGCAGCCATGGAAAGAAAGGAGTCCTTGCCAGTGAAATCCAGACCAAAGAAAGGTAACCCTGGCCTGGCAGCCTCTGCTGTGAATGTGTTAGCTGGCTGTTTGAGCACTTCACACCAGTCAAAAGCTCTCCTGTTGTGAGATGCAATTTGGGAAATGGATCCTAAATGTTTAAATTCTAATAGTGCAATTTATCAACTTGAAACCTGCACACATGTGTAAGCATGTACACACACACACACACACATGTACAGCACTTACCTTGGAACTGTATTGTCGTAAGGCAAGTCTCTTATTGAAACCAGACTGACTTTAAGCTGCTGTAAAAAGCCCCTCCTAGGGACTGGAAGTGTAGTTCAGTGGTAGAGCAGAATTCTGGCATGTACCAGGCCCGGGGTTCCATCCTAGGCACTGGGGAAAAAAAAGGTCATCCCTACATCCCTATGGTTTAAGGAAGTACTCTGTCCCCTTCATTGTGACAGAGACCTAGTATTCTACCACCAGCATACAAAGTACTTGTATCAGCATCTTTATAGTAACTGTGTTTGTATTTCTTAGACCTCAAGAGATTTTTCTTTGAATTATTTTTCAGGAATGCTCCCTCTTAAAATGTATGGAACTTCCATGAGGAAAAAAATATAATATTATTTTTTTAACATGCATGAAATTTTCAGATATACTCCTTCATGACCAAAGGAAGGAGTACTTCTCATAGTTTGAGAAGTTCTTTTGAGACCTTGGGGGAAGTGATTCTTTGTAGGTTTAGACTTAAAAAGTATACATATACAGACATAGAGAAACATGCCTTGCTGTTACCACACGCTGAGTCTGTCACGCACGAATACCTAAGTTATTAAAAAACAGCACAGTTTTCAAGGTCACTTACAGAGGCATTCAAGACCAATTTCTTATCATTTTTATTAAACTACAAAAAGCATGAATTTAAAAAATCACTTAGCATTTCAAGGATTGAAAAAACGAGTCTCCTTTGCATGTCTGATATATGTACAGATTCAAAGTGAAGGTCAGTTCAGTGACCTTCACCTTACGCTATCTTCACTCTTTTACAATGAAGCCTTCATACTGATTAGGAAACAAATGCGAGTATCTCATTCATTGTTATATTATACTGTAACTTAATATAGTGTCAAGTAAACAGCATAGTACCAACTCATGCTGTTTCAGACTTCACGTGAAGCCCTTAAACACACATTGTGTCTAACCTTCACGTTTCTGCACAGTTGGCATTAATTGTCCAGTTGTATAGTAAGAAACTCAGACTCAGAGAAAATAAATAGTAGTTGTGAGTTCATGCCATTCATGAGTTCATGCCTAGATGCCCAGGCCTGTGGATTTCATTCAGATTGCACTACCCAAAATAAAATTTATTTTCTTTCAACAAATAGCCTGGAAAAACTGAAACTTAACCCTTTTGTCTTTCTGAATTGGTTTACACATCTCCTTGTATTCCTTAGCTAGAGTTTATTACATATAGCTGGGCTGCTTCTGCGCACCATGTCCATTTGGAACATAATATGTTGGTGCAGTGACTTTGGGGTTTGGTGAGAGCTTAAGTGCTCTAGGCAATGGCCTGGACCTTTTATTTTGGGCTTCTCATGTTGCTGAATGGCTCTCCTTGTGAATATTGAAGACAAGAATGTCAGTTTCCTTGCTTTAATTTCTTCTTGTAGAGTTTTGAATCTGTTGGAAAACCATTATTTTATTAGTTAAATGGCCATGAAAAAAGTATATTTTGGGGGGGAGGTACTGGGGATTGAACTCAGGGGCACTTGACCACTGAGCCGCATTCCCAGCCCTATTTTGTATTTTTATTTAGAGACGGGGTCTCACACAGTTGCTTAGTGCCTCGCTTTTTCCTGAGCTTGAGATCCTCCTGCCTCAGCCTCCCACAGCTGCTGGGATTACAGGCGTGTGCCACCACGCCCCACAGAAAGTATGTTAATTAGCACAGTGAACATTGTCAGTATTTCATCTCAAAAGTTTATTACTGCCTTAAATCCTTTGACACTTAGAAAAATGTAGTTTGCATTAAATCAATTCCTTTTCTGAATTCAGAAAAGGGAAAGGTTTCCCCCGTTCCCCCTAAAAACACAGCACTTCTCTTTCTTTTTGCTCTGCCTTTGAGAATAAAGCCGTAGATGGTCCAAGGCAGTGTCATTGTGCCCTGGGCTGCCCAGAAGTGCTGTCTGAATTGCAGACCTACTAAGCCTGTGGCCCTTACATGCTGAGACCTCCCTGAGCCCCTCCTCCTTCCCGTCTGTGTCCCTAGCCTCCAGGGCCTGCATCAACCCACCTTGAGTGAATGCTTTTTTTTCTTAGTGGTTTGGAGTTAGGCTTTGGCTTTGGGGGAAGCTGTGCTTTCCATTATGTACATCCCGTGCCAGCCCCCATTCCTTTATGGCATTCTGCCCATCAATTAGAAGTGCTTTCATTATCATCTAGTCTATATAAATACACAAGCCACCATAGTGAGTGTTAAGGGCGCATCACTATAGCCTGCATTGCAAATCACAGGAACCTGTCTACCCTTTAGTAATCCTAAGGCTTAAGTAGGAGGGACTGGAAAATAACCAGAAGTATGGATTTAGGGGACGGGGGTCATAGCTCAGTGGTAGAGCACTTGCCTAGCATGTGTGAGGTACTGGGTTCGATCCTCAGTGCCACATAAAAAGTAAATAAATAAATAAAATATTAAAGGTATTGTATCCAGCTACAACTTTAAAAAAAATGTACGGATTTAACCAGTAGTAGAACAGATCACTGCTGATTTCTGTAGCGAGAAAATGTGATTCTTTTTTTTAATTTAATATTTTTAGTTAAAGATGGATACAATATCTTTATTTTATTTATTTATCTTTATGTGGTGCTGAGGATCAAACCCAGTGCCTCGCACTTGCAAGGTAAGTGTTCTACCACTGAACCACAACTCCAGCCCGAAAACATGATTCTTATAGCAGGAGAAGATTATGGACCTGCTGTGCTTGCTGGAATATAACTAGAGGTCTAGAGTGGTGTTGTCCAGTGGTGTCACCAGTAGCCACATATGGCTGTTGCTCGCATGGCATGAGTCTGTGCTGAGGTGTGCTGTAAGTGCAGACTACCAAATGTTAAAGATTTGGTAGGAAGAAGATAAAAAAACAGATTGATAACTGTATTTTCGTTATATATTGAAATAATATTTTAGATATCTTAGGTAAAACGAAATGCATTATTAAAATTAACTTCACCTGCTTTCTTTTTTTTATGTTATGGATGTGGCTTGCATTTGGAAAGCACTCCCTAGACTATACGAGCAGCCCCAGCCAGCATTTATTAAATGACTGCAGATCAGACTCTGAGCTGAGTGCTTCAATATATTATCTCATTAAATAATAACAACCAAGCCTGAAGCATGAATTGCTATTTTCATTTTATAAATGAGGAAAGTGAAGCTCAGGCTCTTTAACTAACTTGCCCAGGGCAAATAGCTGAGAAGTGAGAGCTAGAATAGACCCCAGGTCCACTTCCCCATAAACTGGCACTATGAACAAATATGTTTCATGTTAGTCTTAACTGGGGCTTAATGACAGTTACTGTTGTTTGAAGGTGTACATATCTAAAACATATGCTTGCACTGGGTACCAGCCATGGAGTCTTTTTCCTGTTTGATTTTGTGCAGAAACAAATAGAAGACGCAATCACTTAGCGGAGGATTTCCCAGCACTGGTTTTATTGTCAATCAAGTGGTTGGGATCTGGTCATTGTGCATGGTGCACCAGGGTCTCCCTCATGTGCCCTTGTGACAGACATGAAACTTCATTTGCTGGATTCTTATTGTTACCTAAGGAAAGTTCCTTTATTCAAAGCCTTCCCTTTTTGTGAAATAACAACAAAGCCATTGGTTTGTGCCACCACCACGGGCATTGCCTACCTTCCCCCTCCCTGGGACTCAAGGCATAGACTGCAGCATCCCCCACTGCTGGATTCAGTTCTTACCTCCCTCCATTCTTCTGTTACAGTGCCTCTTTATCTGGCCCTGGGGCTCCATGTTTCTTTATCTCCCTTGTCTGCCCTCTGAACTCCCGGTTCCCCAGCAGGTGCTTTCCTACACTGGTTGTTTGTACCTGTGGCATGGGGTTGGGGGCCTTGGGGCTCATGGATGCCTTTGAAAATTTGCTCATGGCTTGGCCATCATTTGCTCATAACATTTTGTGTATTGTTCCCCAATGTTCACAGCCCCCCAGAGGTCCACAGGTCCTAGGTGAAGTTTGAGAGTCTGTATTATCTCCCTGGCTCTTCTACTTTGACAGGTTAAGCCCACCTATATATATCTGTGACTCAAATACTTATGACTAGTGGGACCTCTCACCCGAGCTTTCATCTCAGCGTTGGTTGCCTAATGAGCATTTCCACTCAGAAGGCCCAGATTCATCAGCAACACCCCAACTTTCCCCACTGCCCCCCCCCCCACCCCCTTATCTCGCTTCTCACTCTCCATCATGATGGACACAGCTTTGTCTCTTGTCACTGAAGTCAGAAGTCTGGGAGCCACTCTGGTTACTCCCTAACCCTCACCCACCTACCTAGTCACTAAATTCTATGGATTTGACTTCATCTGCTCCATTCCATAGAGCTTTCCCCTGACAAGGTTTTGGTGTGTAAGTATGACAGGTATAAGCATTGCATTTATATTATTTCATTTAATCCTTGCAAGAGTCCAGTAAATGTTGTCCCTCTTATTCCTGCAAATAAGGAAACAAAGATACAGTTTGAACCAGGATTTTGTTAGAACCAGGATTTGAACTTGGGTCTGGCTCAACTCCAGGTCTCTTCTGAACTGTGGCTCCAGCTGCAGCACTGTTTTCCCAACTCTGAGCTGTGTGCTAAGCACTGTTTCCAGGTGATGATAGCTACTCATCCCTTCCCTGTCCCTGAGCCCCTGGAGTCAGCTGGCCTCTCCTTCAGGGCTCCCCCCACCCCTGACTGCTACACTCACTCACCTGTCCCACTGCCTGCTGCCCAGGACTGAGGTGCAGGGCAGGTCCCCAACTTCCTTTCTGTCCTTTCATCTCTGAAGTAAACATAAAATTTTTTTTTAATTAAAAAATCCCTGATTTTGGTGTTAATAACGTCAGGATTGTTACCCAGGTTAACAAATATAGCAAACAATGGGGAAAGCAACAGTTTTAAGTCATTTCAGGAAGTCATGATAGCAGCTGGCCTTGGCCTTCATTAAAAAGAGCGTGAGTCTAGATGGAGCCTTTCACATCCCATCCTGCCCTGCAGGGATGGGAAAGAACAAGCCAGCGACCCTGCCAGGCCTGCCTGCAGAATCCTGTTCACATTTATTATCCAGTGTCCCTTTTGGGTGGTTCCCCTTTGTTCTCAGGGTTTCTATTTGGACCACACATTATAGGGCTACCCTAAACACAGGTTTAGGGCAGAGTCAGGCACTCTGGTTTTGAATTCTGTTCTCCATTCAGTGGCTCTATGGTCTTGCTCAAGTTACTCACCTTCCTCGAGCCTCTGTGTCCTTGTGGTGAAATAGAGTTAATAATGGATGGTATTTACCTATGGAGATGGCATGGGCTTCAGCCAGTCAGCGGGGACATGGCCATAGCCCTGGGCCCCCTGCCAGCCTTCATGCAGCTTTTGGTTTCTGGATCAGTTGTGGGGTGGCGGTTCCTGGACAGGCCAGAGTGACGAAGGATTCTACATGGGACATTGGGGCAGCAGCTTATGGAGGCCTATCAATATTTCAACAACCTTGTTATTGGTAGCTACTCTGTTCATATCAGCTCTAGTGAGGTCCCTATTGTATTTATAGTCAGCCCCCTTAACTGTGGGTTAGGCACCTGAATTTAGCCAGCTAGGGTTGAAAACATCTTTTTTTTTTTTTTTAATATTTTTTTAGTTGTAGATGGACACGATGTCTTTATTTTATTGCTTTGTATGTGGTGCTGAGGATTGAACTCAGGGCCTCACGCATGCGAGGCAAGCGCTCTACCACTGAGCTACAATCCCAGCCCCTGAAAACATCTTTTTAAAAATTATATCTGTAATGAACATGTAAAGACTTTTTTTCTTGTCATTATTCCCTAAACAATACAGTATAACAACTATTTATAGTATTTGTGCTATATTCAGTTTTATGAATGATTTAGAGAGGATTTAAAATATACTGGAGGGTGTGCATAGGTTCTGTACAAATATTGCAGCATTTAATATAAGGGACTTGAGCATCTGTGGGTCCCTCTTGTACCCTGGCTAGACCTGCCACACGCGGATAAATCAGACACGAAGGCGTTGTGAGCCGCCTCACACTTTGTCATGTGGATGAAATATTCCTGGCCATCCCCTTGCCAAGGACAAGTGTCATCCCACTTTTATGTCACATTTTACAACACTGCCTCCTTAGGGGTTTTACGTGTGGCTCCACGGGGGAGCATCTCTCAGTCTGAGAGACCATTTCCCTGCAGAATAAGGTGTGGATACTTGTCTCCGTTTAGCAGTTCTTTATGGTGTGGTACTATGCAGGACCAATCCTCTTTTCTAGAAAAGCTGGTTAGAAAAGAATTTTTCAGGAATCTCTGGGGTGGCAAACATTAAGAGCACTGCAGTGTGTAGGCTTGACTCAAGGACTGGGGAAAGGAAAAAAAAACAATTTATAATTAATAGAAGTACCATAAAGTCAGTCCCTCCCTCACTGTCCCTCAAGGGAGTGCTTATCATTCAAGGTGAAATAGACAGAAAACCTAGAATGCCTGGACAGTATTAACTTATGGAGTATACATCACATTAGGATCCCTTAAGTTTATCCCTTTACCTTAACGAGGTACACTGGGGGACAGAAATGTGGTTCTGTGCATATTTGGTTTCCTTTTTTCTTACCAGACAGGAGCTTTTCTCAGCTCCTTGTTAACACTTTCTTCTTTTCCTGTTATCTGCACTCTTCACCCCCCTGGCTTCATCCCTGGCATCCTTCTTCCCTTTCCAGAAACTCAGGGAGAACCCCTGCTCATGTTTCTCATGCCCAGACATCTCTCAGCTACCTCTGCTCTCGCACTGTCCCTTCTGTCTCTTGTCTCTGCAAAGCTACGGTGTAGTAAATATTAACTGAGCCTATGGCTGAGGCCTCCTTCCTCCCCAGTGATAGACTTCTCTAGAGCCCGCAGCCATTGGGCACCAGCTCCCACCATCCTCCCTCCCACCTGAGAGGCCCATCCCCCTCCTGTCACTTTGAAACTACCTTCTTCCAAGTCAGAGGCTGCTGCGGTCCCCTCCTTTCCTCTCTTGGCTACATGGTGGTGCCTTCCCCAGTCTCCTCCTACTTTATTTGGGGGACCAGAATCCTCTGCCTTTTACACTTGTTTATATGTAACGAGGGCTCTTTTCCCTCCCTCTCCTTCTGTTCCTGAGTGAAGCGCATGCTTTTCCAAGCTTCCCTCTGGGCTTCATTCTCCTTGTGAACTCTGCTTCAGCTGTAGCATCTATAAGGTCATTCTCAAATTCACACCATCGGTCTCTCCGCCTCTCAGCTCCAGAAGTATTCCAGACATCTACTGGATGTCTCCATGCACATTTCTAGTAAAATAAAATTTTATTCTGCATTTCCAAATAGCTCATTATCTTATTCTCAAACAAATAAATGTTCTTGCTGTCACTTTTTCTGGCTATCACCCCACTGTCCTCCCAGTAGGAACATTTTAAAGCTCTGGCATCCTGTTTGAATCCTTCCTTGAATCCAGCCACATAGACTTCCTGTCCTTTGTAAAACTGTCCAACTAGAATGTGAATTCCGCAGGGGCAGGGACTGGTCTTTGTTGTCTTGAGTGCTCACCTGCCTCTCCCTCAGTGCCTGACCTATAGTAGGTGGGTCATAAAAATTCAGTATGTAAATAGCCTAATGCCTGGCTCTTTCTCCCTTAGACTCTAGGTTACTGGCAGGGGAACAGACTCCCGTGTGTGTTTCCTCCCTGTATCCCCTACAGCATCTAGCTCTACCCCTTGTTCATAGTAGACACCCAGTTCCTGC
The DNA here is from genome assembly GCA_004024805.1 of Geosciurus inauris. NCBI lineage: Eukaryota > Metazoa > Chordata > Mammalia > Rodentia > Sciuridae > Geosciurus > Geosciurus inauris. The sequence goes on along the minus strand of PVHX01004515.1, from coordinate 65,757 downwards.
CAGGTGAGCTGAATGACTTGGGCAAAACACCTTGATGGGCATTCCTTCATCTTGTTAGGAAGCCGAGGGTGTCAGAGATGGCAGGACATCCATCCTGCTAGAATGACTTTCTCACCCTGCAGCAGCTTTAGGGAGCTGAGTGGCACCCTGGAAGCTCCTCCAGTCTCTTTCCTTTCTGACCCCATTTATGAGCTCCTGGAAGTGAGGAGTGAGAACAGAGATTACTGACAGTGCCGCTCTGCTGAGGGCCCAGTTTGGAACATCTGCGAAATCTAATATTTGGCATCTACTTTTCTTTCTTCTTGCTCAAGAACCATTATTTCTTTTCTTTACTATATTCTTAAGACTCTCCTCCTTTTAAAATTCCTAGACTCTGGTTCTCTACTTTGCCTCTCTTCTCTGCCTTTAGTCCCTGAGGACTGTCCTCTGCTCATCTGTGATCCTAGATTGCTTTCTCCCACCCCAGAGCAAGGACTGAGTTGTCGCTGCTGCCTGCAGCCTGCCGTGCTTTCTGGGGACTGGGTTTTTTGGGAGACTCTGAGGGTTGCCCATCTGAGCTGCACAATCTCTCAGCTCTTCCTCTTTGCCTCTCTTGGCAGGCTGCCACTGCCCTCTTTGGGTGTCTTCTGTTGTCAAAAAAAAAAAAAAAATATTAGTAGAGAGATACTTGGGTGAAGGTTGAGAGACAGACATCATAAAAATATTATTAGTTGCCCTGAGTGGGTATAGTAAAAGGAGTTTCATGAGGTATGACAGCTTTCTAAGGTTAATGAACCATTTGGCATTTCCTGAAGCATCAGGAGCGCTTGGGCTGGCACTAAGGCCCTTTCCCATGAGGGCACATGGGATCCATCTTCCCTTCCTGACCCGGGGACCACTTGCACTGTTTGTCCACTTGTGAAAACAGTGTCAGGGCAGTTTCCTGCTGAATGATACTTTTGAATCCTTTTGTAGTGCAGGCTATAGGAGTATGTCCCCCACCCCACCAAGCAGCTCTGTTTAGAGCTTTCTTAGACTTCAGGAAGCATCCATTGCCCCAGGAAAAGTAGAAAGTACCACAATAAAGATGGAGTCTGTCTTTGAGCAGCCTGCTTTTCTGAGGTAATGGTATGAAGTAAGTCAACAACACAATGACACTTTAACTGGAAACCTTCTTCTACTTGGTGTAAGAAGATAGGACTCAGTCCCAGTGTGGATTTCTAACCTGCACCACATGGCCAAGCTTATGTTCCTGAAGGTGCCTTCCCTCACACACTCCACTCTACTGGGTAATCTGGGGTCTTGTCTATGAACAACTTTGGACCACAATGACCTGAGCAGGTCCACAGATTTAGGGGTTTTACCTCTTGCCCCACCTAGGTGTACTCCACCTTCTGCTGGTTTCAAGGATCATGTCCAGTGTGGCCACATTTCAGGAGCCCAGGAACCAGAACGTAATACAACCTGTGAGACCAACTGGAAGCAAGGGTTATTTAAGTCTCTTCATCAAGTGTCACACTGCCTGGTGGTATTACCTTCTCACAAGCTGGTGTGGGTCTCGAGGCAGCCATATTAGTAAACAATAGGCCAGGGTGACCGCAGTTAACCTCTATTGAACTTCTGTCATGTGGCAGGTACCAGAGGAAGGACTTGGCATCCCCATCCCGCCTACTCTGCACAGCAATGCTGTGTAGTAGATACTGGTCTCCCCATTTGTAGAAAAGGAAATAGAGTCTTAAAGAGATTAGTTTGTCCAAGTCACACAGCTAGTAAGGCAGAGCCAGGATTTGAATACAACCATCTAACCTGAAAATGTGTGTTTTTTACACACCAGTGAAATCTGTGATGACACTGGAGGCCTCCAAACCCTTGAGCATCTGTGTGATTTGGGGTTACAGGGAGATTCTTAGACCTAAGAGGTTATGGTATCTGACAGCAGCCGTTACCCTAAAGGATAAGGCAAACCACAAACATTTTTTTTCTCACTCCTGCAAAATGAGCATGTGAAAAAACCACGGGCCATGATATTTTTAAACAATTGTGACAATGCTGCTACTTTGTCACCTTGTCATTGCTACCTGCAAATGCTGCTTATTCCTGAGCAGGATGGAAACATTTGCCTTATTTGTTTTCTTTTTTCCTCCTCAAAGACCCTAAATGCTTTACTGATTGGGAAATCACAGGGTTCCATGACTTGAGGTATCTATACAACCCATACTTTGTTTTGTTTGCAGAGAATGGCAAATCTGTCCATTGGAAACTGGGAGCAGACAAGGAAGTGTGGGTCTGGGTGATGGGTGAACACCATCTGGATAAGCCCTACGATGTGCTCTGCAGTGAGATTACTGCTGAGAGGGCGCGGCTGAGAGCAGAGCAGGAAGCTGAGGAGCTCAGGTAGGAGATCTGCAAGCCAGAGAGAGACTGGCCAGATGTTAAGACACTACAAGCTTTTTTTTTTTTTCCTGGTGCTGGGGATTGAACCCAGGGCCTTGTGCATGACCCAAAGGACTTAAAAACAGCATACTGCAGTGACACAGCCACTTCAATGTTTATAGCAGCACAATTCACAGTAGCTAAACTGTGGAAGCAACCTAGATGCCCCTCAATAGATGAATGGATAAAGAAACTGTGGTATATCTACACAATGGAATATTACTCAGCATTAAAAGAGAATAAAATTATGGCATTTGCAGGTAAATTGATGGAGTTGGAGAATGTGCTAAGCGAAGTAAGCCAATCCCCACAAAACCAAAGGCCGAATGTTCTCTCTGATAAGTGGATACTGATCCATAATGTGGGAGGGGGCATGGGAAGAATGGAGGAACTTTGATCAAAGGGAAGGGAGGGGAGGGGAAGGGAGATGGGGGCAGGAAAGATGGTGGAATGCGATGGACAACAATGCCCTAGGTTCATGTGTGACTGCACATGTGGTGTAACTCTACATTGTGTACAACCAGAGAAGTGAAAAGTCATGCTCCATTTGTGTACAATGTATCAAAATGCATTCTGCTGTCATATAAACCTAATTAGAATAAATAAATTAAAAAAAAGACACTGCAACGATGCTTCTTGCTCACAGCATCTAGTAGGAGAGCTGGGTGGGATCTAAGGATGGCAGGTGTTGCTTTTGATCTCTCTAGAATGTTTCTGTAGACTTTCAGTGGTTCCTTTCCTTCCCATGGAGCTGTCAGATCAGGCGCCGCTGATTTGTATGAGGATGTAGGTTCTGAAGCCATCAGAGGGGGCTTTACTAGGGTCCTGGTGGAGCAGCGCAGGCACTATAGCTGAGCGACAGGAGGCAGGGAGGCTGTTCAGACATTGGGCCTTTGAGAAAGAGGATTGCTCAGCTCTGGGCAGTTGAGTGCTCAGACTCTTTTGGTTATTTCACTATGCGAAGCACCGGGAATTCAAAGAGGAACAGGGAGCTTCTAGTATAGGAGGAGGCACAGGTTGATACACCTGCAGCTGATGCAGGCTGCTCTGTGAGCTTTGGTTAAGGCATAAACCAAGAATTAACCAAGCCTAGGAAGAAGCCTGTTGTTCAGATCTACAGAAGAGGTGAAATCTGAGCTGAGCCTTGAAGGATAAGTTGAGTTTCCAGCTACAGAAGGTCGGGAAGGAGAGTGTGGGTGCAGGGCATGATCCAGATCCCCCACTTGACTTTGAATGGCTCTGGGGAATGAGTTCTTCTGAGTGCTTGAGGTGTACCTGGATGAGCAGAGGGAGATGGAGGGCATGGCTGTAGGGTGGCTTGAAGGCCACATGGACCTTCTGTGGAGAGTGAAGATGTTTTGAACAGGGCAGTGGCATAATCAGCTGCATGCATAAGAAGGTGATGTGGAAGGAACACTGAGGCCAGCGGTGGGTTATCCCCTCTGCCTGGTGTGCAGGGCGGCCTCAGGGAAGTCACTCTGTCTCCAGTACCTTCCTCCACCTCTGGGGGGTGGTGTTGACTGCCCTACTCTGAGCTGGTAAATGGAAGTTGGAACAGACACGGGGACCTCAGTTCAGCCCCCAAAGGCTGAGGACACCATCTGCTAACCCTTGGGACATTAAAGCATAAATGCACAAGGGAGTGTTTGCTGACTGATCATAGCTGGGCAGTGTGCTCTAGCAACCTGACTTCTGAACCAGGACTTGGACAGACCTGGGTTTAAATCCTGGCTGTGCTACTATGTGGTCTTGGGTGAATTATACGATTTCTTTGAGCCTCTTCTAACCAAATGAGGACTTAGTTACTTAGCAAGGAGCCTGGCAGATTATAAGCACTATAATAAGCAATCTGTTACTGTTTTTTTACATAATTTGAATGTAGACATCTGCTTTGGACAAGCTGTCCATGATGAAGGATGCTTTTGATGATTTTACTTTTGCTCCTCTTCAGAAAAGCTCAGTCTGAAGAATTCACCAATAATCTGAAGACAAAATCACAATACTCTGATCCACAAACACCAAATCACTGGAAAACACAGAATGCCTGCAAGAAAGTGGAAGAAGAGGAAGAAGTGAGGCAAGAATCCAGGCCAGCACCAGTCTTGGAAGAAGAGAGAACCCAGGTGAGTCTTGCATGTCTACAGATACACAGAATTCTGAAACTGGGGGGAGATGAAGGTGCTGGGGCCACTGAGACAAATGTAGCCATGCATCAGGAACTTCAACTGGGAAAAATACCTCCTACTTTTCAGGTCCTCTATTGATTTCACCTGGAACTATTGGTTTACCTTCTGTTTCATGAAGCAGGAATAAAATTGGGTCTTCAAAGATATTTTCAAGGTTTTCTTTCCCTGGTTATAGGTCTTCTATAACAGATGTCCTCAATTTTTTTTTCTATAGAAGGCCACATAGCAAACAATGTAAGCTTTGTGGGCCCAATAATTGGTGTTACAACTCTACATAAATGAATGAGCATGGCTGTGTTCTAATAAAACTTTATTAACAAAGACAGACAAAGGGCCAGACTTGGTACATTTATGATTTAAATGGTGTTCTATTGAGTCTTCCCCTTTTTATCGCACACTCTAAACCTCAATGCCTTTTTGGATTCCTTGATTCTTCCTCTGATTGCAGGGATAGTTATTTCCCCAACACGATAGCATTTTTTACTGAAAACTGGTATGAATTCTCTTATGGTCCAGGTGGTTTAAAAAACTCAAACATAATTTGCCGCTTGGATTATAGTTTGGAAGAACAATAATACTCTAGTTAGGAGGTACCTTCTTCTGCCAGGAATTTAATTACACTGCACATTAACAGGGGATTTTCAGTTGTTTGACTTCCATTTATGTCCTTAGACATGCTTCACTGGGTGCTCTTGAGTTCTGTGCCACTGCCAGATGGGAATGTGGCTATCTGTTCTGACTATTCCTGGGTCCTGGTAATACTCTAACGAATAACAGCTGTCATGGGTTGTTGTATAGCACAGTGCACTGCTGAGTATCTCATTTGATCCTCAAAGCAGCACTCTGAACAGCACACTGTCCATGTTACAGGTGAGGAAACCGAGGCCAGGTATGGTTAAGCAACCTGCCAAGGGTCTTCTTCATACCCCGTTCTTCAGGATCCCCAGCTCATTCCTTAACTATGAGCTCTGTGCTTGATTTCCTCACTAATATGAGGAACATGAAGACACTTTGTAAAAAGCTGCAGAGGTGAGGTTCAGAATATATAGGAGTACAAAATTCTAAAATTTGGTGCATGTCTGTGGGTCAGTTCTGGGTCCTTCCCCCACATGCCCAGTGAGGCACTGGAGCTTTTCCAGGCCAGGTTGCACTCAACATGTTTAACACCAGACTCCCCTCAGGTAGCTCCCTTTCTGAGACCCACCAGCATGAAGAATAAGAGCATCTTCAAAAATCTCCTTCAGGAGCTTCAGGTATGCCTGCTTAGCTTTATGCTTGAATGACAGCACTTTCCTAGATTTTTTTTTAAAAGATTAAAATAGAAACTAAAATAGATACTATGGTTATTATTCTTGAAGCATATCATAAATATTACAAGAAGAGTGGCACTGTCCCATCCCTCAGATGTCCGTCAACCTGTCATATAGAAAGAGATGGGGCAGGGGAGAAGGACACACTTAGGCACAAGGAACAGGGAAATAGATGGGTGACAGTTTAACATTTCTACTTTTCATCTTCCCCTGGGTCAGTGAAGATGCTCTTGGGGTCTCTGTGATGCTTGCTAAGTTCGCTCTGACAGTGCTATGCTCAAGGTGGCAGATGAGTTTCAGAGCTAGTGTGAGCATTTAAATGGCAGGCCATCTTCCCCCAGTGTATAATCCACTTAGTGGCAGATTGATGACTTTTATAAGCCCTGCCTGTGTGGAATAGTGTCCTCCCAAATTCATGTCCACCCAGAAACTCAGCGTGGGAGCTTATTTGGAAAGAGGTCTTTGCAGATGTAATTAAGTTAAGGATCTCAAAATGAGATCATCCCAGACTCGGGGTGGGCACTAAATCCAGTGGCAAGTATACTTATTAGAGAAATGCAGATGGAGATTTGAGAACAGGAACACAGGGAAGAAGCCGAGTGAAGACAGGTGGGGTGCAGTTAGGCTGCCCTAAGCAAGGCCATCAGATGCTGGAAGAAGCAAGAAGGCCTCCCCTAGAACACTTAGGAGAAGCACAGCACCTGCGGACACCCTGGTTCTCCACTGGAGGCTGTGGGAGTGTGAAGAATAAGTATCTGTTGCTTTAAGCTGCTACATTTATGGTAATTTGTTGCAGCAGCCCCGAGAAACTAATGAGGTTTCCTCTGGTATGCCTTCTCAGAAATGTTTCATCATGCTATCTTAGTTATAAAATAATGAAGCAGCAATCACTTTAGTGAGACTTTCTGGATGATAATGTGATCCCTGTATTCTTCATCTACCATTGTTGTAGCATTTTACTCTTGAGAGTCTCCACTTATAATAAAAAGGGCATGCCCAACCTGCCTCACAGGCAGAATAGTGGCCAAGACATCCTTCCAGACTTGTAGCTCTCAGGAATGCAGTACTTTCCATGGGAAAAGTGACTTTTCATGTGTGATCTTAAGATGGAAGGTTATCTGGGATTATCCCAGTGGTCCCAACTTAATCACAGGAGTCTTTAAAAGCTGAGAGTCCTTCCTGGAAGAGTCAGAGGGAGATGTGGCTATGGAATAATGGCCAGAGAGATGTGATATTTCTAGTTTTGATGGTGGAAAAAGGAGTCAAAGAACTCAGGTAGCTTCTGGAAGATTGAAAAGGTGAGGAATCAGGTTCCTGTCAGGTCTTCAGAAGGAACACAGCTCTGCTCACAACTTGGTTTTAGGCTCATGTCAGATCTCCGACCCACAAAAATGTAAGATCATAAATTTGTGTTGTTTCAAACCTCTTTTTAACAACATAATTTGTGCCATAGCAATAAAAAGCTAATACAGTCTGGTACAATTTAATAATGAATAAATGAAATAATAGGTACAAAGCAGTTAATTTCAATGCCTAACATATATTGAATATTTGGTTAGCTCACTTTTCTCTTCCCCCATAACATTTTAAACTTATAAATTTAGACAGTGAGGAGAGGATCCTAAGATTGGTTGACTTGCTCTTTCCTTTAAAAAGTATTAAGAGCCAGGCATGGTGGCTTCACAATACTTTTTAAAGTATTGCAAGCTGTAATTCCAGTTAGGAGGCTGAAGCAAGACGATCACATGTTTGAGGCCAACCTGGGCAATTTAGTTACACCCTATTTCAAAATAAAATTAAAAGGGCTGTGGATATAGCTTAGTGGTGGATCAGCCCTGGGTTCAAACCCCAGTATGGGGAGGAAAAAAAAAAAAACAATTTATTTTGAGTTCCCATTTTGTGCTAGGTATTGACAGTGTTGGAGTAAAAACAATTGCTACCCTTCTAAACTTTATGGTTGGGGAGGCAGGGAGATACTTCATGTGACATATTTGAAGTGACATTAGTGCTCCTTGGAAAGAAATAGATTTTCATCCAAAATGTACCCTATTTCTTTAGGACTTGAGTATGCCAGGGGGTCCAGAGTGGCCTTACTAAAGACATAAGGTTGAGATGGTGACCAAAGGACCCCCAGGACCAGTGGTTTCACCTAAGTGCGAGAAAAGCCTTTGGAGGTACCATGCAGAGGGGAAGGACAGCATTGAATTAGGTGGGAAGAGGGCTAAGCCAGACACAAAAAGGTCTGAGGACAACTTACATGATTTAATCTTTTTTAAAAAGAACGATTGGAAATTGTCAGTGATTTTTGAGCAAAGGATTGGCCTGATCAGATATATTTTAGACTTCTTTCCTTTATTTTTGCAGTGGTGGGGATTGAACCTGGGGCCTCATGCATGCTAGGCAAGCATCTTACCACTGAGCTCCATCCCCAAACCTCAGATTTATATTAGGAAAGAAACTGAACTTTCTTGGATCACAGTCGGTGTATGGACAAGGCAGCAGGCCCAAATTCCTAAGCTTGAGTCCCTGGGCAGTGGGAGGCCAGCAGCCTGAAGAGGACCTCTGGAGGAAGAGTTGCTGTTAAAGGGGAAAGTGAGCTGGTTGGAGCTGCTTTGGTGGTAGTGGTGGATTAGGCTGATGTTATACATGAGAAGAAAGCACGTACAGTCAGAGTTCACAAAGCTTTTTCTCCTGTAGTTACTGCATTTTACATTCATCTCACAATACTCTGTGAAACAAACAATGCAGGTATTAGCATTTCTTTTATACAGATGAAGAGACAGATGTTCAAAGAGAGTACATGATTTGCCTCCAAATCACAGACCTGGGTGTCCTCGCTTTGACATATTTAAAACAATGCTCATTGCCTACCCGAGACCATCTCCTTCAGAGGAACTCGGGTGAGGAATCCAGGCTAGAGCTTTGAGTCATCTGATACATTTCCAAAATATAATTCAGTTTTCCCAGTGAGGATTTAAAAGTTTCAACTACCACTTATTTTAACTGTGATACCTAAGGAATGTTGTCTGTAGCATTCCATTGTCATGCAAGACCTAAAATCAGTTGTAAAAATCTCCAGTTTTAATTGAACTTGGTGACAATAATGCTTGCCTGCATGACCATGGCAGGATTTAAAGAGTTATCAGTCTTCCAGGATTATAAAAATTCTTCAAGGAAAATCAGCTATGGATTTGCTAAAGTAGTCCAGTTGATTTTTGATAAATTTTCTCATGACAGATCATCATTGGAAACTGTGCCCCAGATTCTGATAAAGGACTTCAGACATGAATCTGGAAGTTCCCTGGAGAGTGGGCAAAAGCTAAATTCAACCCAGACAGACTTAGCACTGCAGAAGCTTTTGTGGAAGAGTCACTCAGAGCACACAGTGCATCTAGTTAATCTTATATTTATCTAGTTAATCTCCTTATATTTGTATGGAGGCAGAAGCGTCGACTGAATTTCTGCATTTCCATTACCAGTGTTGTCCAGCTCGGCTCTGATCATCTTATGAAAGGATTGGGGCAGACATGGAGTCAGGGCCTTCTTTGGCCCATGTAGAACTTGGGATGAACCCACAGTTTCTTCTTCATTGTCCTTCCTCTTTGCCCACGGATATTTTGAGAGGGACGACATCAGGTTAAAAGGACACAAAGGCTGATTGGAGCAATACTGGCCGGGGTGAGGAATTTGGCCTTTTAGATACCTGTAGCTCTGCACAGCTCTCCAAAGACTGCAATTCATTGTTTCATCTCATGCTAATCATAGGAAGTGCAAAATGGATATTTTGTTCTCTGATTCAGGGAGTCAAGAACAGGGCAAAGCCCAAGTTAGGGACGGAGCTGGGACTGCTCCCTTCCTTTAACGTCCATTTCCTTGTCTGGCAGGGAAGGGCACTCACATTGGTGTCTAAGTGACCACACTGCCACTGCTAGGATTAGTTTTTGGCCACTTTTTTTTTTCACGTCTTAGCAGAAGTGCTTTAGACCAAGGTGTTCTTTGCTTTCAATTAAACAGAACTTTCTCAGTAGCAAATCATGGAGAAAGGGAAAGAAGAAGGTGTGAGGAAGCCATGGAGAAATAGACAGGGTTAAGTCTAGCTGCCTGGAGACTGTGGCCAGTCCAATTCACACAGATGGTGGCTGGTGTTTTCCTCAGGCCACAATTTCTGCTGTTCTCTTTCTCCTGCATGTGTCCAGTCTCCCTCTAGAGAGAGAGACGCAGTACACACAGCAGCGTTCATTACTGGGGCTAGCTGGGCAAGTCTTAGAACCTACTGGAGCCTGTTTTCTCATCTCTAGAAATGTAAATTAAAAATACTTGCCTTGTTTACCTCATGGGCTTTTTGGGTAAAAATCACAAGAGTTAATGCATTTGGAAATGCTTTGAAAACTACAAATCCCAATACAAATTGGAGTTTATCTATCTATCTATCTATCTATCTATCTATCTATCTACCTATTTATTAATTTATTTTGGGAGGATACCAGGGATTGTAATCAGGGGCACTTGACCACTGAGCCACATCCCCAGCCCTATTTTATATTTTATTTAGAGACAGGATCTCACTGAGTTGCTTAGCGCATCGCTTTTTGCCGAGGCTGGCTTTGAACTCATGATCCTCCTGCCTCCACCTCCCGAGCTGCTGGGATTACAGGAGTGCACCACCGTGCCTGGCCAAGAGGAGTTATTTTAACTGGAAACTCTGGAGATCTGGCATCCTCTGCATTTAGTCTATTCACAGGGCTGAACACTTCACCACCTTGCACGGTTGGGCTGCTGTGGCCGAATGTTCATTGAGGGTCCACGCAGGTGATGATAGGTGTTATGAAGGGAGGCATCAGGCAAGGTCTTCATCCTCAGGAGTTCATCCTTCTGGGAAGAAGAATAGCAGAAGCACTGACTGAAGTAGGTTTTAACCAGGTTCTAGGTGGGGATTTGGAGGCTGGTTGGGGAGGGCAGGATTGGAAAGGGGTGGGCATGTTAGAAAGACAGAGAGACCTGGGAGAAAGAATCCTTAGACCTGGAGAGCAATATGTCAGTGGGCAAAAATGCAGAAGTTATCCTAAATTTTCCTTAGGATGATTCAGGATAATTCCATTTTAAGATCCATAGCTTGTAATTATCATCTGCAAAGTTCCTTTTGCCAGGTAAGATAACCTATTCATAGGTTCTGGGGACTCAGGCATGGATATCTTCAGGGGCCTTTCTGCCTTCTGTACCCCTGTAGCAATAGGCTTAACAGTACAGGCCTGCCATCCCTTATCCAAAACATATGGGCCAAGCTGTGCTTCAGATTTCAAATTTTATAAAAGCAATGCTGTGCCTGTACTATAAAACATATATTGTTGAATACTACAACATTGGAAGCACTATTCCATAATCAAACATTATAAGTATGGCAAATAGCCCCATGTTGGTTTAAGTACCCCCTCCATTTGAGAAATGTATTTTCAGAGATTTTGAGTTTCAGAATGTCAGTAAAGGGTTTTTTTTTTTTTTTTTTTTTTTCCTTTTTTGAGTGAGGGTAATGTCATAAGAGTAAGAAAGTATAGTCACAAGAGCTATATTTTCTGTCTGACTCTGTCTCTGCAGGGCTTTATTTTTCTCATCTACAAAATAAGAGATTTTTAAGCTGTGTATGAACCATAGAGAACAAGTCTAGAAACTCTCTATGCCTGCACCCCAGGCAGACATCACTAATCGATCACAGCACTGTTCATGAAGAGCCAGGTGTGGCCTCACATCTTTGTCAACAGAGTGCTCCAGGCAGCCATACAGAGTCCCAAGAGCTCACTGTTGAAGTGGGATCTGATGGCTGAGATGATTCCTTATAAGTTTCCTTTTAGCACTGAACATTCATATCCTAAACTAACACCCATACCTGCATTACCTGAAGAACAACATTATCTCATATACCACTGGCTGTTAAGTAGGGTTTCTGTCCAGTTTCAATGGAAAAAACCACACCATGAGGTCTAGACTTGCATATTCAAGCAGCAATTAGGCAGGGATGCATCCGGCAAGGATGAGGCGAACGCAATAATGTTTTTGTGAATGGAGCCCATGTGCATTGTTTGGTCAGGAGGCTATCCGGTCCAGAGCTTCTCTTTGCCACAGTCCCCCCTAGCTCCCACCCCTATCATCCCACTCAAAAACTTATCCTTTGGCTCTTTTGGAAAATAGCCAATTTTCTCCTACTTAAAAAATGTAGAGGGCTGCACCCTTACCTTTCTGGAGCAGTTTCTGCAGTTTTAACCAGAGCACTTAACAGTCCAATCCATAAATTTGCTTTTGGATTATTTTATACCGCTGTAACTTAGCTACATCTTCTTTAGCCCATGGCTTCATCCATGGAGATAACTTGAAAAACAGTGAAAGGTTTGCTCCACTTTGAAGAGGAAAGCATTTCTGCTTCATCTTTATGGCCATAGAAGCAAATCTGGGGCTTCTGAGAAGCTATTTGATCCCTGCTATGAGGCTGAGAAAACTTAACATCCACACTCAGAGTGTCTTTCTACACAGTCAAGATAATCTTTACAAAAGACTTTTTTAAAAGAATTTATTTATGTTGGTTTAACATTTTCATTTTACTAAATAAATATCCAAAATGAAGACAGACCAATTAAGTACCAGGTACTGGGAAGTAATGCTACTAGCAGAGTAGAAGATGCATAGTCTGGGAATGGCAGTTTCCAACCTTTCAAGCAGCACTGTGACTTGGGACAGCATCCTGCAAGGGACCTATTCATTCTACAAAATAAAATTTAAAAATTAAATTTAGCAACACTGTTTCTTTATAAAGGAGGCTGAAAACATTTCTGAATATGAGCTTGCCCAGTCTCAGCTTACGGAAGCAGCAAGAATTGTCCCCTGAAGTCCTTCAATTGTAAGATGCTCTTCTTGTCTTGAGCTCAGGCTTGGTCTTTCTCATTTTCAGATGATAAGTTGGAGGCAAAAGGAAGCTGGCTGGTTTGTCTATGCTGAGAAGGATGTTGACATCACATCTAGATTAGAACCAAGTATACAGATTTTATTCTGCAAAGCCATTGCCTTCTCTGAAATACCCACCTGGTCCTTATTTTTGGCAGGGGATATGCAGCTCAGGAGTCTCAGAAGTGATGCTGTTCTTCATATTCAGTGAGAGCGCTGTGGTTCTGGGTAGACCACAGTGTACAGAGTTACTGGGTGCGTGTCACTGAACCAGAGGTGGCAATCGGTTGTAGGATTCAATTGTCATCTAGCCAAGTTCTGAGACATGGAAGTTAGGAAGCAGATCCCATTCCCAGGTGAAGACAAGTGCAATAGGAGTTCATGAGATACAGAGAAGATGGCAGGTGTCGCACTGTGTGAGCAGAATCACCCTTCCTGGGAGAGTTGGTAGGAACCAGGAGTACCCTGCAGCTGTGGGAAGGTCATTAGGGACCCTCCACATGCCCACAGTCTGAATGCACCCAGTGTTTCTCTCCCTTTCCTGAAAGAGAAGTTGGAAGGGAACAGAGCAGTGCTGAGTGTGGCTGGGAGAAGGGCAGAGAATGCTAATTCCAAGATAAGCCCCTTTGTGTTTCTCTGCTTATATGTAATTTGTAGGCTGAGAACTCATTAATCAGTAGAGGGACTGTCCTTGCCCCTGAAGAGGACCTTGAATAAAACTGTATCTGCTCACTTTTAGATTTTTATCTCTGGGGAATTATTCCACTGTTTTTTTACAGAAATGGCCTTCAGAATCGGCCACACAGCAAAACAGGAGATTAAAAGAGTTGGAACACAAACATCTGGGATTCAAAACATTACAATAAATATTTTTTAAAAAAATGACCTTGCATAGCTAGCAGTTAAAAAGCCTTGAGCAAGAGGCTTCTCTGTCTCATCTTCCTTAACCAAATGGAGTTAGAGAGGAGACTCTGGCCTCTCCACTCCACCATGCACACCCCTACCACAAACATGCACACCACACACACTGCATGTACACAAATACGTGCACACCCTTTCACACTCCCCAAGGCTTGGATACTTGCTTTTAAATCTGCTATGTCACTATAACAACTAATGATGACAAAAACACCCCACTAAAATGTTCATGTTCATTGGAAACCTGGTATTGAACCCGTGGTAGTTTTCAGTTATATTTTTAAGTGTTCTAACTCAGCAGTGTGTCCCCATTAATAGATAACAGTTAGAGAGCCACCTGTAAAATGATGTTAATAATGAAAAATTTCACTTAGTTTTTTCTTCTTTCACACTTCTCCTTCCAAAGTAAACTTCAGCTTGCAATCTACTCTGAAACCAGCAATTCCTCTAAAGTGGATTTTAGTTGTTTGTTTTTATAAAAGAGTGATTCAGAAGTGAGATCCTAAAATCAGACCATTTCAGTGAAAAAAAAATATGCCAAGTTGTTTTTTGGTTACTTATTCATCTCAAAGCACTATTTTATAGCAACCAAAGTTTGGGTTTTATGCAGTTTGGGCATCGTTAAAGAGAGAAAAAGACTGTGTATGGTGATTAAGCAGAAGCCAGCACTGAAGCTTGGTGCAGAGCAGGGGGGAGATGCCTGTGCTCCACCCCAGAGCAGACACTCTGGGCCTAGGGCCAGTGTGCCCTTTGTGGTGTTACTTGGCTCTTGTCTGCAGATAGACTTATTGCCAGTCTCTGGGAGGTTGGAAAGTCGAGTGTACGCTTATTATAATGAATCTTACTGTAAGCAGAATGAGACAGTTCATTTCTGAAATGCAAGCCAGAATTTTGAGGATTGAGACAGATGTGAAGAAAGAAGAGCTCTAATCCCCCCCAAACCAGTGGCTGTTTCCCTTAATGTATATTCGCTTCTGGTGTACATGAAGGAAGCATCTCAGTATTATTTTTATGAGAGATAAAATATTGGGTATTCCAGGTAAGAACATACGAAGAATTATTGTGCTTATCTTATTAATTCAAGAGTAGAACTGTAATCAGAGACTTACATAATTACCTGAGTAGCTTCCATGTAACTGTAATAGAATTTCATGGTACCTTATAGAATAAAATTTTACATAAGGTAGAATCACCAAATGCTAGCAGTTTAAAAGCCATTTAATCTGTTGGACCTTTAAAAAACAATCAAACAAGACAGGATATTAAAGAAAAAGCTTAATATCAACTAAATTAGAAAAGAGGAAACCAGATTTCTAGTCTGAAGGATTGTACATGGTGAAGCTGGGCACTCAGCTTTGTTTGGTTATCAACTTCCCGATTCACAGCTGCATTGCGAGTGATATTTGGAATGACTCACTTGTCCAAGGAGTGATTGCAAGTGATATTTGCAGTAATTCACTTATCCACCTCATTAGATGCAGCATGCAGGGAAGAAAGATAAGGAGTCCAAAGTCAGGAGACTTTTGAGGTCAAGTTGAGCATTTAGAGGTCATTCATTCAACTCTCTGGGGCTGTTTCTTAACCTATGAAATGGAGATTACAGTAGCTACATGTCATTGGGCTAATGTGAGAATCAAATGAAATAATATATATGAAAGTATTTTACAAAGTATTATGTATGATGTGAATATTATTTGCTATTACTATTTGCAGTTAGTTTCCTTTGTCCCATTCTATCAGGACATCCTGAATTAATAAGGGTTTTAAGACTCTGAGTATTCTCTTAATGCTCCTTTATTACTTCATACTTATACTTTATAGTTTACAATTCCTTTATTTTCTTGCTTGTCTTTTTCTTCTTTTCTATGGATAGGATGTAAGCAGCTTTTCAAACTAGTTTGTTTCTGAAATGCTTTGCCTCAACAACCTTTCCCAGCTCTGCATTATTGTTTTTTTCTGGGGACGTTGCTGCCCGGTTCTATTGTTTGTGCATTGCTTTATGGGACCGCAGAGGAAGGTGCAATAGAAGTGAATGAATGTTCATCTAATATGACAATTCGATGCTCTAAAGTGTTGAAAATAAACTCAATAAAGACAATATATTATTTAAAGGTGTGCCTTTGAATCATACATCATGTTTGAGTCTGCTGCACTTTTAAGTCAGAGTAAGTAGTCTCTGTGCATAGATTTTGATAGGAACGTCCTAGAGAAATGGGGCAAAGATTTCCTCAGGTCTCCATCATCCTGATCTTTTTTTTTTTTTGGTACCTGGGATTGAACTCAGGGATATTCAACCACTAAGCCACATCCCCAGCCCTATTTTGTGTTTTATTTAGAGACAAGGTCTCACTGAGTTCCTTAGTGCCTGATTCATGTTTCAGTAAAATCACTACAGGGAGCACATACCATGTTTTCAGCAAGGAAATGTATTGCCCTGCTTATCTTGTTAATCTATTGGCCTTAGGAAAATATTCTCTTTCTCTTTCTGTTATGATTACTCTTTGGAACTTTTTATCAAAGCACATCATTATTCTACCTCCCCTTATTTTCGAAGAAAAATGCTAGGTCCTGGTATACTCAATACTAGAGTCATCCTTCAGAAATTTCCTTTTTAATTTAAAATGGTCAGGAAGAGGATTATCTGATTATTTCAGTGACCTGGTTAGCAAAATGAGTGAGTTATAGATCACTGATTTTCAGAGTACTTGAATTCAGGTTGTCTTGATTAACAGTAGAACTAGATTAAGTATCTATTAACCATTGAAAAAGTGTTCCATGAATTTCATGCGTGTTCACTCATTGACCAAATATATTGAGGCCTTACTAAGTGCAGGTCACTCTTCTGTTTGCTGGGGATCTGGAGCTGGTGAACTGGCTGGCACTCTAGCTCCACTCATGGAGGTTAGGATTCTAGCCACCATTCTGTTAAGAACGTGATGGATTTAAGACTTGTAGGAGAATAGGTTAAGTAAAAACTTAGTAGTATCTTTGCAAAAAATAAAATCTTGATTTTTATCCTGTTAACTCATCATTTTCATCTTTCGTGGAAAAATGAAATGCCCAAATTATTGTATTTACTGGAGATTCTGGATTAAGTTTAAATTAAAGGCACTTGGCATTTGTCTGATTGCCTAATCCTACTTTTAAGCAGAGCAAATATTAAGTTAAAAGCCAGAATTAATGGCTTTTCAAACCAATTTAAGAAGTGAATATACCTAGGATAATCCTTCTCATATGGACACCTATTCCCTGGGGGAGGGAGGAATATAATTCATAACCATGTAATATTGATGTTGCCAGCCGTATCTATTTGTTACTTAATTGCTTGTATAGATTGAATTTGCTGTACTTCTTTTTTTTTTTTTTGGTACTGAGGATTGAACTCAGGGGCACTTGACCACTGAGCCACATCCACAGCCCTATTTTGTGTTTTATGTAGAGACAGGGTCTCACTGAGTTGCTTAGCACCTCGCCATTGCTGAGGCTGGCTTTGAACTCGTGATTCTCCTGTCTCAGCCTCCCTAAGTGCTGGGATTACAGGCTTGTGCCACCATGCCCGGCTGAATTTGCTGTACTTCTAACAGTATTTTTGTTGTTGTTGTTGTTTTAAAAAGATTTTGGCCAATCTGGGTGGACTATACTCCCAGATCTAATCAAGATCATCATTTTTTTTTTTTGGTACCTGGGATTGAACCAGGGGCACTTAACCACTGAGCCACATCCCCAGCCCTATTTTGTGTTTTATTTAGAGACAGGGTCTCACTCAGTTGCTTAGCGCCTCGCCATTGCTGAAGCTGGCTTTGAACTCATTATTCTCCTGTCTCAGCCTCCCAAACTGCTGGGATTACAGGCGTGTGCCACCACGCCTGGCTAAGATCCTCATTCTGACTTGGTGTCTGCAGGAGGTCCACTAGCTTCTGATGTTGTTTGCTTTCAATTTCTCTATTTTTGGAGGGGAGCTTTGCATATATATTAATGATGGTGTTTATTTTAAACAGAGCAAATCATGAGGATGAGCTTGCTTTAACTGTGGCCGAGTTTCAGCAGCTGCTGAGGTCTCTTTAAGGTAGAAAATGGGAGATGACTACAGAGGCTGATGCGCCTGAGAGGGTACACATGTTCTCCCTGAGAGACCCATGGAGGGAGCAAACTTTGGGCATGGAGATGACAAGGGCTGGAGTCCTTGCCCTATGGACAAGGACTTACCTATGGACAAGTCCTTACCTATGGACAGGCCACCTTAACTCTTTGGTGAAGGACACTACCTCTATGGTACCCGATATGAAGGTCAAATGATGTATTGGACCTGAAAGTACTTTATAAACCAACATTATAGAGGTAGAGTGACCTTTCTTTTGTGTAGGAATAACTAATGAGTGTTTTCTCTGGAACACGGCATCTCAAGGAAGCTTTGGAGATGGCGTGGGATCCTCCCTAAGAAGGCTCTTCGTCCTTCTTCTGGGGATGCTTAGAGTGCTTAGAGGTAGTCTCTCTCTGCTGTTTGCATCATAGGCCATTACTTGTAAGCCTATCAATCTGTTTTTTAATAAAGGAAATTTCTTTTGGATAGACTACTTTTAGTCTATTCCACTGTTCTTGGTATATATCCTGGATTCGTAGAACATGTAGCTGTATCAGATGAAACTTGTCTATGCAAGTCTTACATTCTTCATAGTATTTTAACACTTTCAAATAATGGCAAATCTTAGTTCACCTTGAAGAGCTGAATTTTTTAATGTGGTTCTTGGAATATGTGAATAGCTTTAGGGTTTTAGGGTTTACAGTAGGGTTTAGATGTATAGAAGTATTTGAATAGAAGTACTTATCCCTGGAGTGGTTGTTAAATGAATCAATTTTAGGCTAAAACTCTTTTATTCAAGAACTAACTTGTGAACTTTGACATACTGTAAACAGAACCTAAAACTTCAAAGACAGAAAGTAAGTCAGCTTTGATCACAGGGAGATGGTGCTGACTGCCACAGGCATCACTTTAGTCCTGAGCAACATTTTCTTCAATTTACACTGTCTGGCACATATATCTATACTTAGTTTGGGGTTTTAAGAATATTAATAACCTCATCCTATCTGATAAGGGCAAAAGCAGACAGCATGTAGAAAATGCTAGTAAGAAAGAAAGGATACATGGTGATGATAGGAAGAAGTTAAGGTAATTTTAAAAACAAGCGGTGAGAAAGCACCACTTTTCAAAGCACACATTTCAAAGATGTGCTAGTCAGCTTTCCACTCTTAAAAAAACAAAAACAAAAACAGATAATCAACCTGTAAAGAGAAAAGGTTTATTTTGTGTCTGCAATTTTGGAGGTTTTGGTTCATGATTGATTGGCCCTGTTGTTTAGGGCCTATGACAAGGGAGCATCTCCAGAGTAGGATGCAGCAGAGCTTCACAACTAGAAAACAAAAGAGAGGAAGAGAAGGGGACCAGGCTCCCGTCAAGGGCATGACCTCTAGAAACCCATAGTCCTTCCTCTAGGCCTCACCTCTTAAAGGTTCCACCACCTCCCAATACTGCCACACTGGTGACCGAGCCTTTAAGACACAGGTCTTTGGGGGACATTTAAGATCCCAAACTGTAGAAGTACATCCAGTTCCTCTGGTTCTGAGATTGCAGCCAGCACCTTTGGAGAATCATCTCTAATACCTGAGAAAAACATGGGAGGAGGATGGTTGCCTGCCTCCTAATTTTCAAAATACGGGAAACTGATCCTTTTTGCAGAACAGTGTCTTGTGGATCTTAGATCAATGAGGAAAGGGAGAGTGAGCCCATTTTCAAAGCTCACATTCCTTATGGTGGAAATGCATCCAAAGATTTTCAAATTTTCTTGGACTCTTGGTTAGATAGACTTACACAAAATCTGTTGAAACAGTTCTACTTTGTTCATAAATAAAGGAAATGGTTGTGGTGCTATTCTACTTCAGATGCACAGCCGCTAAATATTCTTTTTAAAAAAATTTTTTTTTCTAGTTGTAGATGGACACAATATATTTATTTACTTATTTTTATGTGGTGCTGAGGATCGAACCCAGTGCCTCATGCATGCGAGGCAAGCGCTCTACCACTGAGCCACAATCCCAGCCCCCTAAATATTCTTTTATAATGTTAAAATGAGAAAAAAATGAGCAAGAATATGGTAAGTAGTGATTGGGAAACCTATAGATTCATTCTGTTGCCAAGTAATTAGCAAAAGAAAACCTTCCTATTTTATTTTGCTATTCTTGCAATGTAAACACAGCAAAAATGCATAAATCCTGGCATAAGCCAGCTGTGTGATCCTGAGAAAATTGCACAAGTCCTCTGAGACTCAGTCTCTTTATCTGAAAATTGGGCTTGTGTTGCCCATCCATCAAGAAGTGTGGAGTAAAAATATTACCAAGTCACTCATACATAGGCCCATCATAGGCTTTTGTGACTAGTAACTGTTTGTAGAATTAGCATTAATTATGCCACCAATGATGAGTAAGAAACATCTCAGCAGAGAGCTTGAAATGTGCCACCAGCAGCTACTGTGGCTAGTTTTATCAGATAAGGTAACTAAAATTTTGAAGCAAATAGACCTGAAATGTAATGAACAAAACAAAATAGGAAGTTAATTTTCTCTCTTATAATAGTCCAAGATGTGTGTTCTGGCTTGGGAGGGCTCAGCTCCACACAATCATTCAGGGCCTCAGCCTTCAGTGGCTCTGCTGTCTTTAGTGAAAGCATGGTCACTGTCACCATTCCAGTCCAGAGGAGGGGGTAGTGGCCTAGAGGAGCATGTGAAGAGTATTTGGGGGGCCTAGATGGAAGAGGCAAATGCCAGTTATCACCTACCTTGAGATCACTTATTTTCCTGGGCACATCTAACTTCTGGGGAATTTTGGAAATGCAATATAGCTAGGTAGCCACATGCCCAGCTGCTGTGGATAAAAGACATGATTAAGAGAGCTGGAAGTCTGTGCCACACTGGTTTATTCCATGGCATGGTAAATGACCGTGTGGTACTCTCATGAATATTGGTACTGACCTTTTGATGAAAATTTGCTGACAATTTCTAATTTGTGCCAAAATTCAAGAATGAGTCCTTGGGAACAAGGCATATAAGTCACAGTAATGTGGCTTGGGGGGTGGCTGTTTGGGGCTATACAGAGCATGTAGCTTCTCATGCTGGGACTTGGCTTGGGCTCTGCACTCAGGCCAGGATCAGGGCATAGGGCCATGAGGTCTTAAGAGCAGTCTGTTTTGATTTGTCAGCTCGCTCACAGTGTCAGAGGGGTCAGCACATGGCAGGTAAGAAGGACACTGGAGAATTCGGGCAACGGATCTGGAAAATCACCTCGTGGGAAATCTGTCTAGAGCCCCAGAAACCTAGATACTGGATAATGAGGGCAGGGAAGTGAGAAGGCATGTGATCCAGGTAGCACAGTTGGCAGGCACTTCCAGCTCTTGGGTAGTCATTCATTTCTACACCCTATGAATGGGGATGCTGAGACCTCCTGTGCTTGGTGCTAGTCAAGATTGGCTCAGAAACTCAGGTGCCACTGGAAGGGAAACTGGTGTCAGGGTGGGGGCTGCATTAGAGAACATTGACACCAGGGATGCATTGACGGATTAGCTTCTGAAATTGCATTGCAGCTCTTAATGCTATAAAAATGTATTTCCTTTAATTTTTAGTCATCCTGCAGTTCTTCAAGAAATATTCAACAAATGTTGGCAGATTCTATCAATCGTATGAAGGCATATGGATTCCACCAGGTAAAAGACCTACATCCTGTCTTTAGGGAGCTCAATGCAGAGCCATTTCCACTAATGTTTCACAAATTAGTTAATTAGTCTCATGCAGGAATGAAATTAAGCAGCAGAATGTGAAATCTGTCTTGAAAGCTGCACACACAGCTATTCATCTTTCACCGTTTAATCTCGAATTGGAAACGTGTTGAATGTCATGGAAAGAACAGATGCCAAGATGTATCTGCTGAACTAGTCACGGATGAGCCAAGGCAGAGGCGATATCCTGGGCTGCTGCAAACATGGAGGGGGGGCAGATTTCAGAGCGTGATAAATGGCATGTCACCCTTGGTAGCAGTAGTGAATTCTGGTGGAGTTACTGGTGTGCTCCTTGTTTCTGGCCCTGGAGGAAAAGCAGTGTCTTGTGCTGTCCATGTTCACTGAGCCAGGAACCCCTGCTGGCACTGGATTGCTACCCATCCATCCAGAAGTGACATTCTCCCTGCAAGCCAAACTCCACTTTGTCCATCATGCTTGATTGTGAACAGATCATACATTGCTCAAAATAAATGAGGCGTAGATTGGCACTTGGAAACTGCAATAGAATTTGACCCACAGATAGTCTGAAAAAGCAGGGTAAGAGGGTACCAGCCTATGAAGAAAATTCTCTGAATTGCCCAGGCCTGAGAGATTGATTGGGCCGCGGAGGAGGCTGCCCAGGCCTCTGTTCCTAGGGACTGTAAGATCAGTTCCCTGATTCCTCTACAGGACATGCATGAAGTTGGATAGCTCAAAGTTTTGAGACTTCAAGAAGTTGTGATGAAGTTTTGGAATTCTGGTCCCTGCATTCATAACAACGAAGTCATACAACTGGCTCCCTGTATCCACGGGTTCTGCACTTGCGGATTCAACCAACCATGGATCAGAAATATTTGAAAAAAAATTGCATCTGTTTATTGAACATATACAGACTGATTTTTTATTATTTAAAGCATTATAGCAACTATTTACATTGTGTATACATTGTATTAGATATTATGAGAAGTGATTTAAAGTGTATGGGAGCATGTGTGTAGGTTATATGCAAATACTAGGCTATTTTATATAAAGGACTTAAGGATCCAGAGATTTTGGTATCAACTGGGAATCCTGGGATGAATCCCTGGGGGCACTGAGAGATGACTGTGCACACCCTTGACAGGTAGCCCTGTCAGTAGCACTGCCCAGACGACATTACATCACGTTAAATAATGACAGTTGAAAAAGGCAAAGAATCTTTGTATTCATTCAACATTTATTGAGTGCCTACTGTGTGCTAGGCACTGGTATGGAAATTGGGGACATATTCTATGAACAAATTAGATAAAATCCCCGCCCTCAGAGAACTTGTGTTCTGAATGGAGGACACAAATGTTGAATTGCTGATGTCAGGTGATCATGTGGGTGGAGGAAATAGAGCAGGATGCAGTCCCTGAGGGATGCTGGTGGGGTAGAGCTCTTATTTTAGAGAGGTGGTCAGAGAAAGTGACACTGGAGCTCAGACCAGGGTGGGTGTCTGGTGTAAGTGTGCTCAGGGCAGAGGGAACAGGGGTAAAGCCACTAAGCCCCCCCCCCCCCGCCCCCTGTGCACTTGACCTGGCTAAGTAATTGGAGAGAATAAGTGAGCAGACCGCTTCCCAAGTTTCTCTAGAACAATGGTAATGAACAGAGGCTTCCTGCTATTAGATGCTATTAGAGACTAACTCAGATGAATTTTGAAGTCTTATGGCTGCTTTGAAGAAATAGAGAGGTCAGGGCCAGACCTCATCTGCTGTTAATCTGTAAACTGGTTAATTGTATCTTCCTTCTCACTGTGCCTGTGTAATTGTGGTGCAGGTTAGAAGGAGACTTACTAAATACAGCATGCTTTGGCACCTGAGTGTCACCTATCAACCAAGTGCTAGCTGTGCTGCTGGTCACCTAATGATTTTCCTTCAGTGTTCTCATGTCTTTGACTTCTTGCTTATACTAAGCAACAATATCCATGACAATCCTGATTTGATGTTAGAATCCTATTTTTTAGTCACTTAGAAATAAATACATATGCATGTGAAAGCAGAACAGAACTCTTCACCTTGTTTTTTTTTTTTTTTCTGTTTAAGATTGGAAATTGCTGGCAGCACTTTATGTATTTCAGGCTTGTAAACAGCTTCAGTACAGGATGCTAAATTTTAACAGGCATTTCAAACATCGAAAGCTGTTCCTTGGTTTTTATAATGCATGTATTGGCAAACAAAAGAAGCTTAGCTTGAGGCAGGAAAATAATGTAAGAAAATAAAACAGTAGATGGACAACTTTGGTTACATCTGAAGTAAAATTTATGAATTGTCACTACATTAACTGTGATTTATGACTTCCCAGTGATCCAAAACAAGTTTCTCAACACCAAGGTTTATATATATTTTAGTTGTGGAGGAAGAATTTTGTAGCAAGGAAATCTTTTTCTTTCTAGAATCTACCACTTGTGATGGAGAAGGAAGCAGGGCCAGTCCTTCCTGGCCTGTTCAGCCCGCTTTATTTCTTAGCTAACCGAGGCTTTATTAGTTCACCAAAGTTGTAAATTCAGTTTTATTATGAGCACTCAGAAGGCTGTATCCAGATAAACAAAATCCTTTCTAGGTCTTAGTGATTTGGTTTGTTCATTTCTCTTTAGCTGAAAATGAATTCTCTTGATTACATTTAATGCCTCAGAACAGTGTACTTAAACATGAGGAAGATAGTAAATTTGTCATGTGTGTTTTATCACAATGAAAAAAATGAGTTCCTTTTTTAGAGGAACACTGACACTTAGTTTGCATTTTCCCTTCTCAAAGGATGCTTTAAAAATATTTTTCTGTTTTCTAAACAAAAAAATATTCCTAAAATCATGTGTGATGTCACATTTTTGAACATGTGGTTCGAGGGCAGATGGAGACCCAGTGAGTTTGCTCTAGGAATGTGCAGTTATTCTGTGGAACCCATCAGCCACTGTAAAGTGGTGTTTACTGTGGTTCCATGGAGTAGTATGTTTGTTTTAGGGAAATATATTTGGAGCAGCTAAGTACTATGCCTGAGAGAAAGGACTATTTATTGAGTGTGTGTGTGTGTGTGTGTTACTGGGGATTGAACACAGCGGTGCTATATTACTGAGCTACTTCGCCAGCCCTTTTTACTTTTTTATTTTGAGACAGGATCTTGCTAAATGGCCCAGGCTGTCCTCAAACTTGAGATTCTCTTGCCTGGAAATCTCTTGAGATCTTTCTGATACCTGGGATGATAGGCATAGGCCACCATGCTCAGCTTACCGAGTTTTTATGTGTTATACACTGTGCTGTGCAGGCACTTTAAAATATTTAACCCTCATAGCTGAACACAGTAGTGCATGCCTGTAATCCCAGAGACTCGGGAGGCTGAGGCAGGAGGATAGTAAGTTTGAGGCCAGCCGAGGCACCTTAGGGCTGGGGCTATAGTTCAGTCGTAGGGAGCTCCTGGGTTCAATCCCCAGTCCCACAAAATAAATAAATAAATGAATAACTTAACCCTTACTATAACTCTGTTTTCTCCTTTTGTTTTTGGGAAAGAGCCTGCGAGAGGTTCAGTAACTGGCTCTGGAATTCTACAACCAGGTAGCATCTGTGCTAGCTGCAAGTATTGCACACACCAAATGCCTCCCTAGTGGGGCAGAGAGGATTAAATAGAAGCCAGGTGTTTACTGCCCTTTCCTCACAGAGACTGTTGGATGCGTTCACCAATGCTTATTTCTGTTTCTTTAAACAGAAGAAAGAGTTGGTAAAGGAAAAGAAAGATGAAGAAATAAAACAAATGGACGAAGACAAAACCAAGCAGATTTATAAGAACTGGAAAGAAGATTCGGAGTGGCAGGCCTCCTGTGAGTACCGAGGCCTCAGTAGCTCCTTTTGAGTCTCTCAGTTGCATCTTCCACTTAATAGGCACCATCAGTCCAGGAAGCACTGAAAGTGGGTGGCTGAGAGATGTCGTCATGCTGAGTTGTTACGCA
Organism: Geosciurus inauris; assembly: GCA_004024805.1. NCBI lineage: Eukaryota > Metazoa > Chordata > Mammalia > Rodentia > Sciuridae > Geosciurus > Geosciurus inauris. Next base: position 40,242 of record PVHX01004515.1, on the reverse strand, counting down.
AATATCATTCCTAAGCCATGACTCACATACCTAGGAAAGCTACTTCTGAAATGCAGAATGGTTCTCAGTTCTTCTTTATAGCATCAAAATGATGAGCTCTCTTGATTATGGGATGGAGAGTATAATGACCTCTTAAGCTTGTAGAAGAAAAAGCATAAAATAGTATGAAAAAATATCGCTACTTTAAAAAGTATAAGTTATGAAGGAAAAAACTGGAAGGTTTTTTAACATATTGATATCAGTTTTCTTGAAGCGATGGGATTTAAGATTATTTTATTTTCACTTCTTGTTATTCTGTTTTTGGTTCTTTTACTTTATATTTTCAACGGTGAATGCATTTTTAAAAAGTTTCATCTTGCCCCATGCAGGGGTGCATACCTGTAATCCCAGAGACTCTGGAGGCTGAGACAGGACGATTGCAAGTTCGAGGCCAGCCTCAGCAACATAGCAAGGCCCTAAGCAACTTAGTGAGATCCTATCTCAAAATAAAAAAAATCAAAAGGGCTGGGGATGTGACTCAGTGGTTAAGTGCCCCTAGGTTCAATTCCCAGTACCAAAAAAAGTTTTATTATTTATTGACCCCTAACAATTGTTCTTACGGGGTATGGTGTAATGTTTCAATATGACATCACTTTGTAATTAAAAGAACACAGGAATAACAGGCTTGATATATTACTATCCCTCTGACCCAACCCTGACCCCCTTTTGAGCTGGTACTGCCAGAGATAAGCCCCATGGGAGGAGAATAAGCCCATGCAAATTAAAGCCTAGCAGAGGATGCTCCAGGATGCCAGAATTCACGTTTGAGAAAGGATTAGGGTTTCTATCTGACATGCACAAAGAAGTCTAAACAGCCAGATCATCCCTGAGGCAGGCTGAGCAAGAGAACAGGAGTGGCAATATTTGAAGTGTGTGGAGAATCCTAAATTGGTCTGCAGTCCCATTACAACAAATGCCATTAAAATGATAATTTTTGTGAAGTGAAAATATTTGCAAGATCCAATCAGTAACCTTCTTCTGCTGTGCCCTGAAATCCTAGTATAATGAAATATTTTTGGTATCTCTTTGAAGTCAAATATAATAGGATTTGACCAATAAAGCCTGAAGTGCAAATATACTCAATAAAAATTATTTTTTCATCTCACGTTAGAGTCTTTAACATTATGGGCCGAAACAAAACAGAACACCCTCTCTTTCAACAAATAATGTTAAAAGACAGTGTTGGGGTACTTTGACAAGTCCTAACATGTCTATAATTATCTGGCACGTGTGTGTGTGTGTGTGTACACATGGACACACAACCATTGTCCTTCAGTATCAGTGAGGGATTGGTTCCAGAACCCCCGAAGAAACCAAAATCTGAGGATGCTCCAGTTCTTTATATTAAATGGTACATCATTTGCATATGGACACATCCTCCTATATACTTTAAATCCTCTCTAGATTACTTATAATACCTAAGGGTATTTCTGTCAGGCCAGGCCACATTTGGTTCACCTCTGGGCAGGCTCTGAGCATGATTAGTGGCAAGGTGTGCCGCTCCTTGCCCTGTCCATGGCCACATGCCACCAAGTGGTCCTGTCTCCCTGGTCTTTGCTGGTGACTCCGGGCACACTGCATCCTGAACATGAGTGTGTGTGTGTTGGGGGCGGGTAACACCTGCCTCTTACCATTCCACATCCCTGCCCACATGCATCTTCACTCGCTCAGGCCGGGGCTCCTCACCTTGTCTTGCCAACGGCAGGAAGTTCTTGCACATGTTCCCCGCCTCTCTCTCATTCCTCCCTTTCTCCCTTCTTCATCTGAGAGAATCCCCCAGCTCCCAAATGAAGAGAGGAAGTGAGCGCTGGGCTAGCCCTGGGATCTGGACGATGGGCATCACTGACTGTCTCTCAATATAACCAGATGACTAGTTGCCATGCTCCATGTGCGGTGGTGCACCGTCTCCTCCTGCCTCCATGGGCTGACATGGGCCTTTCTCCAACCCCATTCTTTTTCTAGTGAGAAAATCGAAAGCTGCTGATGAGAAGAGACGCTCCTTGGCTAAACAGGCGCGGGAAGACTACAAGAGGTTATCCCTGGCAGCCCAGAGAGGAAGAGGCGGGGAGGGTCTGAGTGTTCCACAGAAACCCAGAAGACCTCCCCTTCCACCCAAGCCTCAGTTCCTACCCCCAGCTGGACACCCCCCAAAGCCTCTTGGGTAAGAAGCCAGCAGGTGGCTTTAGGTGCAGACTTGGGATGGGCTAATCAAAGATCAGTCGTGTGATGGGCCGTGGGTATGGGAGACCAGCTGGAGGCTGGTGGACTTGAGGCTCACCTCTGCTTCCTGAGCTAGCATCCATCCCTCTCTTATCTGTGAAATGACCCATATAGCCAAGGCTGGGATGACGATGCCTGGGAGCCCAGTGACTTCCTGCGCCCCCGCCCAACGGCAGCAGGAGAGCCAACACCTGGGTTTCATGGATGCTCAAGATGCCTCTAGTGGTAAAAGGACAGTAAAATAGGACCCTACGTGCTGGTGGACTTCGATGTCATCACCAGAGCCACGTTTCTACTGCGGGGGACTCAGGATGGATGGCAGTTTTCCTTCTGAGATACATAGCTGATTACATATTTTGAGAATTTGAAAGTGCTCCTTTTTTGAATAAACTCTTTATTTGGTGACAATGGAACTTTGCCTCCTAGGCTATGGGGACAGTAGAAGAGCAATTATTTTGGATAAACCTTGAAGAAAAATGCAATGATACCACATTGGAAGACCTCTCTCCCAACTGATTATAAAATTACTGATTATAAGATTACTTTTTCCTACTGACATTATAGTAGTTTTTGATATTCTAATATTTATTTCTGTAGTGCTGGGGATCAAACTGAGGGCTCATGTATGGTAGGTAAGCTACACCCTCTGGCCCTAGTATTCTAATATTTAGAAAGAAAATGTTTGAAATCAATTATGGATCAAATGAACCAGAACTGTCTGTAGCCTTGCCTTCTGAAATAAAAGCTAAAAACCCTTCTTTGTTGGGTTTTTGTTTTCTTTTTGTTTCTTAACAGGGATTATGACCTCAGAGGAAACACAAAGGTGGGCCTTTTCCTCTACTATCATTATTTCTACTTACTCAACTGAAAAGTTCCAATTTGAAATGTGGGGACCAACACTAAATGACTATGTTCTACAAAGTGATAGTTTGAGGAATGATTTTTTCCTTATGGACAGCAGAACAAGAAAGAGGAGATAGGTGTCCTCTTAGTTTTGTGAAAAGATCATGAATGTAGCCCTGGCCACCATGGGGCTTGTCTATGTGCACAGTGGTCACAGAGCCTGGGGCAGGGCTGACTGTGTAGCCCATAACTGTGCTCCAGTGTTTTCCAAGGGTGGCATGGGAGAGTGACTTGTGATGTGTCCCTTCTTTGCAGTATTTTTAGAGCACAGTGCATTTGATTGGCAGCAATGCAAGTGAACTTTCAAAAATGGCAGTTCTTATTGTAAACTGTGCTCAGCTCATTTTTTCCAACTGCTTGAGGTGCCTCTTGCATCAGGCTCGGGGGAGTTGAGCCTGGAACTCTACACAGTGACCATGGAGGTCATTCAGGAGTGAGCCCTGGAGGAGACAGGGGATGGTTCCTCCAATATCTTTAGAGTTTTGCTCCGTCTCCAACGATTTTCTGGAGAAAAAGAACCTACTTAGAAGTTAGTATAAAAATATATATCATATAATTTCATGTATGTATTGTCTGCTTTCCAATAAAGTCAAATATTATAGTATATGTTTTTCTAAAATGTTCTGAAAATAATGAGAAATAATATATACATGTATAAGCAGATGTACATGTATGTATATCTGAGACATATTACATGTGACTCATAGTAATGCATATTATCATAGAAAGAATGAAGAGCCATAAGTTAATTTACATTATAGGAAATTCCGGTGGCTCAGCCAGATTCTTTGTCGTTGTTGTTTTTAGGTGAATTCTGCTCAGAAGTATTCTACTCTTGAGTAGGATTTAGAAATATGTTTATTACATTGCAGCATTGCTTTTTGTAGTGGAAATCTGTTTACATACCAGAACTTAAGTCCTGCCACTGAATTTATTTCAAAATGATCCAGTTACTTATTTTTTATTCCAAATCTTCAAACAATCTTTTTCCTTTTGCTTTGTGTTTCTGAGACTGCCTTTTAGCAGAACTAAACCTCCTCAAAGCAGGGGAGAGAAAAAAGCCTGTCTGGGAGGTTAGTAGAAACAGAAAAAAGAGAAAAATCAAATAAAGAAAACATTAGAAAAGAAATTTATCATGTGATTTTTTTTGTTTGCAAGTAAATGCTCTCTAGGAAAATAGTGCTGGGGGTATATTTCAACTTTTTAATGATTATTTTCTGAAAATTTAATTGGGAGTTAATGGTCCTTCTAATTCCTATTAAAAATGAATTTAAATCTAGGGTTTAACACAGCAGTGGTTCATATCTATGACTTGCCCTTTGGTACTGGAAGGACAGTCAACAGATTTGTGTTCTTTCCTCTGTCTACCCTTGGGGAGTATATAATGATGGTATGCAGGGAGTCCAGCTTCTCATTAGCTCAGCCCATGTAATTAGATGTAATTAGATGTGTGTACACACACACACTCACATGGCTGTCCCTCAGTATCTGTGGGAGATTAGTTCCAGGATTCCACAAGACACCAAAATCTGAGGATGCTCAAGTCCCTTATATGAAATGGTGCAGTATTTAATATAACCTAGGCACAGCATCCTGTATACTTTACATCATCTCTGGATTACTTATAATATCCAATGTTCCTGGATCCTGCGTCAGAAGCCTAACTGTGGGATGGATGGGTCCCACATCTAGCCACTTGCCTCCAAAACCAAACAGAAAAGGTCATGTTAAATTCAGGAAAAGAGTATTTTAAAATTGCCAAAAAATTAGGAAAAGAACTTCAGTCAATATGGCCATAATTGGAAGGCAAACGGAGATCCAGCATCTCAGCCCTGTCTTCAGAGAACTGACAGGAGTTTTAGGCTTAGAGGAGGAATTGGGTTGGGGGTGGGGGTGGGAGAGGGAGCTCTGTATAATTAAGAGCCTTGGTCAGACTGGTCTGGCTGATCATTCTCTCAGTGCTGGTTCTGGGAGGTGACTCTGGAGAAATCCTTATCACTTGAGGGGGCACTTTACACTTTTTGCTCAGAATGTTTATCAGACCTTCGGCCCTGGAAGGGGGCAATTCAGTTCTCATGAGGTGGCTGTTCCTGCTCAGGGAGCCAGCCTCATCCAGGGCTGATGTGCTGACTTCTGCTTCCTGGAAGGTGTAGGACAAGGACTGAGGACTTCTGGGTGCCACTCCAGGGGTCTGAAACAGGCTGCTACACATCTTGCCTTAGCCTTGAAGGAGAAAGAAATAGGTTTGGTAAACTCAGGCGTAATAAGCCTTGTATTGCCAATTTTTAGATGAACACTCCTTAAAGAATTAACATATCTACCTGCAGAGCTGAAGAGGGATTGGATCCAGATCTTAAGGTAATAAAGAAGACAGATTCAGAATGAGGCAAGGATGCCCAGCTTTATCCTGCTTTCCCTTAGCATTGTGCATTTGCCCAGGCTTAAGTAGTCAGTGCTTTGCTAGGTGGGTGGTGCACATCTGTAATCCCAGTGGCTCGGGAGGCTGAGGCAGGAGGATTGCAAGTTCAAAGCCTGCCTTAGCAACTTAGTGAGGCACTAAGCAACTCAATGAGACCCTGTCTCTAAATAAAATATAAAAAAGGACTGGGGATGTGGCTTGGTGGTTAAGCACCCCTGGGTTCTATCCCTGGTACCAAAAAAAAAAAAGAAAGGAAGAAAGAAAGAAAAAGAAAGAAGAAACAAAGAAAGAAACCAGTGCTTTTAGCAAAGCCAGCTTCTCTAGCTTCCTGTTATACTAATACATACATACTACATAAATAGTCATTATACTGTGTTGTTTAGGGAATAAACAAGGAATGAAAGGCCTGTACCTGTTCATCACAGACATGATGTTTTTTCTTTGGATATTTTCGGTCCTCAACTGATTGAATACAAGGATGTGGAATGCAGGGACTTTGCATCTCTCTCTCTCTCACACACACACACACACACACACACATACATACATACACACACATTCCTAGATATATAAATATTTTTGAGGATATTATTTTCAAATTAGTTGGCCCTAACTTGAAAACTGTTTTACAAATAACAGCAATCAGGGCGTGACTAGGACGACCTCCAGCTCTGCCCAGGAGGACATCATCCGGTGGTTCAAGGAGGAGCAGCTGCCCTGCCGTGCTGGCTACCAGAGAACCTCAGACACCATCGCCCCCTGGTTCCATGGTGAGTGCCTCTGATGGCGGATGGAGCTGTGCTAATCCACCAGGAAGGCAGAAAGAATAAAAGCATAAAAGCTTCCTTTCATTTGTGCTGCCCCAAATGAGTCTTTCACACCATTTCCACAAAGCAGGTTTTAAGAGGTTTCTCAGCAAGCTGCCTGTTTGGAAAGCAGTCCCCGTTCAGGGTCATGGGTGCGCTCCAGTTACCCAGCCCCACAGACACGGCGTCTGGGGTGGGTGGGCAGAGCACAGCTTCCTGCTGACTCACAGGAGGGCACTTGGTTGTGATTCCACCAAATGGCACCAGCACCATCCTCCCTGACCCAAGGAGTCAGCAACTGCTGCTGGCCGAGGAAGGATGGGGAGTTACAGGGAGTGAGAAAGCGGAAGGTCAGGCTCTGCCCAGTGCTACCCTAAGGAGTCAAATGACCTTGAGCACTATTGTCTTCTCTGGATCAGACCAACTTATTTGTGCCTAATTTTCCTCATCTTTTAAATGAAGGAATTGAACTGTGTGATCTTTAAAAATTTTGCAGCTTTGATTCCTTGTTTCTGCTGTACTTCAGGATGCAAGGTGGATTTGTTGTATCCTGAACAGGTATTAGTTAATAAATCATCTTCATATTTGATCCAAGAGATGTGATTAATTGAAATACTACTGTCTACCCAGCTTGTGCATACTTCACTGACCTGTAAATTCTTGGATTTCGAGACAAGGGTGTGGCTTCTTGAAACCCTTGATTTTCTTCTGTGAAGTCAGTGTTTGGGGCTAGGCGTGCAGCACTTGCCTAGTAAACACAAGGTCCTGGGTTGGATCCCCAGCACAACCTAAAACAAAAACAAAAAACTGTGACCCAGTTGGCTAAATATACAACAAAAGGTGCTTTCTTACCAAAATGTTAAAAGTTCTCCCACTTAGCATGCTTGACCTAGGGAGCCTAGTTTGAATTATGTTTAAGGCATCTAAGTATGCATAGAAGTAGACCACAAAATACAGCTGCTAAACACATAGCATGGCAAAATCTTCTAAAAAGAACAAATTATTTGTGACAGACTTTCTCCTAAAGGACTGATTTGCAGTCAGAATGTTACAGAACTGTCTGGTGTCCCTTGGAAATACGTGTTCTTTGGCCATCAAACTGGTAATTGTCCATTACTGGAAGAGTCCCCTCCTTCCCAGGGCCGGGTGGCAAGCCTCCTTTCTTTCTGTTCTGCTTTGAAGATGTTATCAAAGATGAACAGAAAGAGCCCTGGCCAATTGCACAAGTGTTTGCTGTGGCTATCTCTGCTGTCCTGTGTCACCTTTTTTCCTTGTAAGATAAGCACTGAGGAAATCAGCCACTTTGTAGTTTCTGTGTCTTTGGGCAGAAGATGCTGTTATCCCTAATTACATGGGGGATGGTCTGTTTAACAGCAGGGAGTAAATAGTTGAAAATGTTGGTTGATGTTATTAAAAATTCTGGCACTTGAACCACAGTTCTATTTGAAATAGTTGCTGAAAGCTGGGAAAGACACAGTTGGTCTAATAATAGAATTAGAGATTTGCTTGAAAAATAAGACTCTTAAGTTTTACATGAGTATGCTGTTAATTATTTATACAAATATTTATCAAAATAACTAATATGATAACAAAGGCACAGCCGCATAGTTAATGTAAATTCTTATCTTCAGTTTTTGAAAACGACATTTCATGTTTCCATGATAAAGAGATGATGGGTCACACTTTACATCTCGGAAATACCGTTGTTGATTCATCAGGAACCTTGTTCTGAAATATTGGGGTGGAAGCTCTGTGCTGGCTTACCATCTTGTCATTTATTTTGTGAGTTACCCTTCTCAAGACATGTTTTGCCTACCCAAGTCTTGAATCCTTGTAAGTTTATACCTTCGTGCTTTTCTCTTGATGGGGATTGGCCGGGGAGGGGAGGACAGGGAAATGAGGACTATTGGATCTCTGGCTTTTGTGGCTGAGTGGAAGGCGCTCATGATGTCAGCTGAGAGAAGGAACCCAGGAGGATGTGGAGATTTAGGAAGGGGAGAAGAGGGAGGATAATGAACTAATGTGGGATCTATTGAGTTTGAAGTGAGTTTGGGGCTTTCATGCGAAAATATCCATTTGGCAGTTGGGTGAATGGATCAGTGCTGAAGATAACAGACTGGAGTCACCAACATATAATTGAAACCATGGGAAGGGATGTGATTTTCTAGGAGTGAGTTAGGAAGCATGATAAGTGAAGACAAACAAGGACAACTCCCTGAGGAGCACAGATATCCAATGGCAGAGAAGGCCCCACAGAGGTACTGCAAGGACCAGCATCAGGCATGCCAGAGTTTTATGGCTCAGGCCTTATTTCCTACGTGGGTCCTGATGAGGCAAAATAGCAGCTGGCCTCCAAATATCCCATGAAAGTGTGTGCTTTACAATCAGTGCAATATGGTCTTGTCTTTGAACTCTTAGATATAGGAGTTTGATGAAAATCCAAAGACCAATAGATCCTGGAGTGAAGGTGCTGACCTCGACTTCCTAAGCATCTCACATCTACTCCTCTCCCAGCAAAAATTTAAGCTTTTTAAATGTATATTCATAGAATCAATGGGTCTCAACTTTTACTAGACTTTTGGTCCCACAAGGGATGTATATAAGAATGCTTAGTCCATTTTCTGTTGCTATAACAAAATAGCCAAGGTTGGGTAAATGATAATGAGAAGAGGTTTATTTATTTAACTCCTGGTTCTGGAGGTTCAAGAACGTGGTGATGACATCTGCTCAGCTTCTGGAAAGAGCTATGTGGTGCTCAACTACTGGTGGAGAAGAAGGAGGAGAATTGGTTGCCTGCAGAAGGGGCCAAGAGCATGGAGAGGAGGTCTCCCTTTGTAACAACCCACTCTTGCAAGAACTGTCCCAAGATTGAGAACAAGAACTCACTCTGTCCAGTCCTAGGAGAGAAGCCTCAGGCCTCTTAGTGACTTAATCACCTCTGAAAGGGTCCATCTCCCAAAAACACAGCCCCGAGGGATTCAGCCTGAATGTGGGTTTTGGTGGGAGCAAAACCAGATTCAAACTATAGGATTCTAAAGTTCATTTTTACTTTTTGTTAATTTCCCTTAGTGCCAAACACACTTGTAGTTTTCAGTTGGATTAATTTGGTGTTAGGACCCAGATGAAATCAGGCAGATTTGCTGGCTGTCTCTTGGCTGCTTTTCATCTTCTAAAGGGTGAGGAACCAGGGACCTCATTTCAAGTCATGCCCTGGTTTCCTCCCAGGAGGCTTTTCCATCTATCCCTTGGAGAGGATCTCCCTGCAAATTTGTAGCCTCCCTTCCTACATTGCAACCACAGAGTTATGAGTACATAAACCTTCAACAGTCGTGGCAGATGCTTGATTTTACAGTTTGTATTTTTCAGATTTTTAAAATATTTTCAAATGTAATTCATTTTAGCTATTTGGAAATTTCATGCTCACTTAAAACATTGTAGTGCGTGTCTAGAGTGCCTGGCCCTGCTAAGACCCTTTAGTAGGACAAGTTCTAGGCCTCATTCTTACATGAGTAACCAGGATCATTGATGTTAGTTTCTCTTCCATTTCCTCTAATCAGTCTCCTAACTGATCTCCATCCTTCTACTCCTTTCCCCCATCCTCAACATACTCAAATTGCAATTTGAGGATAAACCCCAAATTCCTTCTGAGGGCCCACAGGTGCCTACCTGATCTGCCCCTATCACTTGCTCCAAACTCATATCAAATCGCTTCCCCTGCTTCGTTCAGTACTCTGTCCACCACATGCCTCCCGTCTGTCCCTCAGACGCTCCACTCTTGTCCTGACCTTAGGGCTTTTGCAATTATTCTTCTCGCACATTCTCCCGCAGATGAGTCCTTAAGGGACTGATACAGGATTGTGGAGGCTTGGTGAGTCCAAAATCAAATGAGGCAGGGGGCAGGCTAGAGATGCGAGAATGGCAGTTTGAGACCCGATCTACTGGAGGAACTCCTTGCACACTGGTCGGCCTTTGTGCTATTGAAGCCTTCAGATTAGACTAGGCCTGCCCACATGGGGCAGAGTTGCCAACCGGCTTCACGGAAGTTCACCCATTTAATTATGAATCTCATCCACAGTGACGGACCTATCTTCACAGAAATATCCAGAGTAATATTTGATTCAATATCTGGGCACCATGGTCCGGCCATGTTGATTCATGTTATGGTTTAAAGATGAGGTGTCTCCTAAAAGTTTTTGTATCAGACAACGTGAGAATAATTAGATTGTGAGAGTTGTAACCTAATCATTGGATTAATCCACTGATGGATTAACTGGGTGGTAACTGTAGGCAGGTAGGGTGTGGCCGGAGGAAGCGGGTCACTGGGGACATGACCTTGGGGTTTATATTTTGTCCCTGGTGAGCAGAGCTCTCTCTCTGCTCCCTGGTTGCCATGTTCTGAGCTTCTGTCCTCTGCCACAACCCTCCACCATGATGTTTTGCCTCACCTCAGGCCCAGAGCTATGGAGTTGGGCAACCATGGGCTGAGGCTTCTGAAACTATGAGCTATAATGAACTTTTCCTCCTTTATGTTGTTCTTGTCACAGTGACACAAAACTGACTAAAACCAAACATAAAATTAATCACTACAGGAACTTTCTTGGTAAGATTTTCTTGGCCTGTAAGCAGTAGACAACATTCCTATTAAGAATCACGCTAGAGTCAGATTCTCAGAGTGCAATCAGGCAAAGAATCCTCCAAACCACAAGCATGAAAAAGACTACGAATTTAGTTTTCTTCTTCTTTTTCTCATTTAAAAACTGATGTTTCTTATGAAATACTTTAAACACAGTACAGAGGAAAACATAAAGAACGCCAATGATGTAACAAATGTTAGATGAAGTGAAAGTTAATATTCACATGCACTTCATTTCTATTTAAAAATAAATAAATCTTACAGATAGAATTTAGGGCTCTTTTCTACTCTATTTTTAATTCCATTTCCTTCTGTTCTCTCCTTCTGCAAAGGTAAACCTCTCTTCTAAAATGGTAGTTTCCATTCATATTTTGTACTACAAACATCTTTGTTTCTGTGAAATGCACAGAATTGTGTTTAACATTTACATGGTATCATGTTGCACATATTTTCTATCAACATGTGTTCTCTGGACTTGCCTTTGTTTATAAATGTAGACTGCTCATTTCTTTTTACCATCATATGGTGTTTTATTATATATATTGTATCCATACAGGTATCATTGCTCATTCATGCCTTTTCCTACATTTGGTATAGTTTGTTTTTTTGCTGTTACAGAAATGAGGTCGTGCATTCCACTCTCCTATAGTCTCTTGTCTGAAATGCTTTGAAGCTTGAGCTGATGTGTTGCTCAAACAGTTTCAGATTTAGGAGCATTTCAGATTTCAGATTTTCAGAAATCTGGTGACATCTATGCAAATATTCCAAAATTCAAAAAATCACAAAATCTGAAACATTTCTGATCCCAAACATTTCAGAAAAGGGTTGCTCCATCTAATGTATGTCAATTAGTGCCAATACGATGACTAAGTATTGCCAAGTGCCCTCCAAAGTGATTCTGCCCATACATATTCCTATAGCCATATTTAAGAGCTTCTGCTTTCCTATCTGCTTTCCAGTCCTGGGTATTGCCAGAGTTTATTTTCCATTCATCTTATGGGTGCACAGTGGATTCCTCTTATTTGAATTTGCATGGACCTGTAGTAAGGTTGAGCCTCTCACATGTTTGCTGGCCAGCTGGGTATCTTCTGTAATTACATCTACTGATCTTCCAGCCATTTCCCAATGAGTTAATTATTTATGCTGATTCATAAGATTTTATATATTATGGATGCAGATCCTCTGTCAATTTCATGGGCTGCACATATTTTCTGGTCTGTGGTTAGTCTGTGACTGTGTAACTTTCTGGCACATTTTGAAGCACAAAAGTTTTTCATTTCAATGAGATGGAGGTTAGTTCTTTTTCCTTTGTGGTTATTGCTTGTTGTCTCATGCACAACTCAGTTGTAATTTATTTTCTGCATATGATATGAGGTATAGAGATATTTATTAATTCATTACTGTGCTAAAGTGCACTTTATGTAAAATCTTAACAATTTTTAAGTGTAAAGTTTAGTTATGGTGTTTTTTTTAAAGTCCATAGTCTAGGCTTCCTCTGTGGCAACCTTCAGCCTGAGGTGTTCTTCACCTGAGGTGTCCCTCAACCTGAGGTCGTCTCAGGTGTTTTCTGAGCCTGTGCCTTTCTTTGAGCTCATGTGGTCACTTTCTGAGTTTTACAATATTTGCAGTTGTTTTTAACATCCCAGTTTTTTGTGTCTAGCTCCCAGAAGAGAAGAAAGAGAAAAATGAAGGGGAGTGGGGTTGAATTTTAAAATTTCATAACTAGATTACTGAAGTTTGAGTTGTTTTCTTCTCTGTATACAAGGGTAATGAAAGTGTATGTCATGGGTTGTTTTAATCCAGCAAATCAGCTAATAGACGTGAAGTGCTCTGAACAGAGCTAGACATGTAGGGAGTGTTTCTGTGATGGCTTCTCAGAGCTGAGCAGCTTATAATGTGCTCACCCTCCTGTCCTCCTTGTCTAGCCTTTCATTATAATCCTAACCCTGCCACATAATGTCCTTGTGTTTTGTGGTACTAGGGGTTGAACTCGCGAATGCTCTACCACCGAGCCCTTTTTATTCTATTTTTGAGACAGGTCTCAGCTAACTTGTTGAAGCTGGCCTCAGACTTGGGATCCTCCTGTGTCAGCCTCCCATGTTGCTGAGATTAAAGGCAGGTGGCACTGTGCCTGGCTCCCCAGAATATAATTTTGAATAGTCATGTCATGTACAAGGAATAAGTGGCACCTCAATAAAACAGATCTTAATTACTGTAAAAACTCTGGCCTATGCTATGTTCACAAGTATATTTTTAGGTTCTGTCCTTAAAAAGGCAGGAGGTCACCTCAGAAGGCAACAGCAATTTGGAAGGACAACAAACTACGCAGCAGAGAGTGGAGCCGTTTGGGAAGTGAGCAAGATCTGTAGGTAACCACGGAGCTCAGGGTGTAGGGAGGCGCTGTGAGACCTGGAGTCGCTGAGCAACGTCTTCATTTCTGGATCTGTACTCTTCTGGACGCTGGTTTCATTTCCTTAGGAAGGATTGCTTTCTTCTGTCTCTATTTTTTTTTTTTTTTTTTGGAGCGGGGAGAGGATACCGGGGATTGAACTCAGGGGCACTCGACCACTGAGCCACATCCCCAGCCCTATTTTGTGTTTTATATAGAGACAGGGTCTCACTGAGCTGCTTAGTGCCTCGCCATTGCTGAGGCTGGCTTTGAACTCATGATCCTCCTGCCTCAGCCTTCTAAGCTGCTGGGATTACAGACGTGCGCAACTGTGCACGACTGTCTTCCGTCTTAATCCCCTTGGTCCCTTCTCCTGTTGTCCTGAACCCCAGTTTGCAGTTCAGGACTGTCTTGACCTTCATGTACAATCCTTGTTCTTTTTTAATTTCATTTTTCATCTGGTGACCATATTACATTGATTAGCCTTCAAGACAGACCGAGTAGTCCATGCTATCTTGAAGTGATTGATAAATGTCAGAAAGTCCCCTGGCTAACAGTAATGTCCCACTGACTGACGGTTGTACTACCTAATCCAGTTCCTGAATGTGAGTTTTCAAGGCGTGTAGAATATAATTAATTATACCTACTAACATGCTTTGAAATCTAAAGAAATGATCAAAGAATAAATAAAATGGAAGTTTGAAAGTCTGTCCAGGAACCCACAGATTAACATCTTCATGCTCTATCAACACGTGCCTACTCATTCTAAATGGACACCGTGTGTAGGAGCTGTGAGTGCAAAGGTGGGAAGAAAGGTAGAAATAAATGTCTAACAGATTTCTAGTTAGGAATTTTCCAGTTGTTTCGGTTGTTAGAGAATTCATGTTTTTGCTTTGTGCATCGAGGCTGATCATTATTCCACTGAAGCATAATTAACACTTTCTTATTCAAATGTGGTTTCAACTAGACTGTTGATGAAATGGCTCCATCTTTAGTTTCTTCTTACGGATGCTTTTGCTGTCAGAGCCTATAATTGAACCTGCCTTCTAAACACTTTAGTCTTCATAGTTTATATTTTAGGTGACTTAAAAAGCAAATCCCTTCAGCTTCAGTGGGATATCAACAGAGTTCACAGGCAGCTCTTTTAATTGCTTTCATTTCTGACACACCCTGCTGTCTCATTCTCCTGGGAGGTAAATGCTCTCCATCTCAGTGGATCAGCTGTCAGCTGGAACCTAAGTTCCTAGAGACCACTGCCAAGGTGGTGGCCTGTGTTCTTTTGATCTTCCCTGCCTGGCAGTTTGTCCTTCTGCCTGGGCACCAGGTCCACCCCAGCCTGAATATACATAACTGAATAGGTCACATTCAGAGAGGCCTTGTAGATGCTTACCACTTCATCTTTCACGCTAAAACCTTAGCAAAACTGTCAATCAGTGCCCCTCAGTGATCTTTCTGTCGACTATCTTGCTGTGGAGTAGAGATTTTTAATCACAGGGCCATCAAAATTCTGCCCACCTCTCACGAAGGGGTTTTCAAGCAGCTGTCTTCACCAAGCACAGATTACTGATTTATGTGTCTTCTCAAAGCCTTTGTTCCCAAGCTGCAGATGATGGTGTATGTCTGCCTCATTTACATACAGGATGCACACATTACAGGGAGCAGACAGGCTGTGGTCAGCAGCAAGAATATTGCCACCACCTGTGGGTAGCCAAGAAGGGCAGCTGGAAGCTCATTCCCTGGCGGTTACTTTGGAGGGACCCAGCAGGGCTCCATTTAGCATGAAGGCTCCTTTACGTTAATGGCACCCCACTTGTCTGAATCATGCTCTCTAGTTCTCTGAGACTGCCTAGTATTTGTTCAGATTGTTGAAGTAACTGGGGAAGATGAAACAGAAAGAGGCTAAAGCTACACACATTTATTCTGAGAAGAGCGAGCTTGTCTGCCGAAAATACCACACATTGCTGTTTTCTTTCTAGAAGACTCAGACTTGTCTGATAAATGACTCAGTACACCAGACTTCTCACAAAAACTGTTACTGGTTTTCTATGAATGTTGAGAATAGTCCGTAAACTCTAAAGCCCTCTCTTATTTGACTATTTGCAAATGATTCACTCACATCCTCCTTCTGGTACTGTCAACCTCGGGGTGCCAGGGCCTGTGGCTGGGAGTGCCACACTTCTCCTTACAAAGGCCCAGAAGCCAGTCTTGCACTCACAAGGACTCCTATGGTGCTTCAGGAATCCTGAGGTTGCTTACAGGGACCTCAGGCAGGGGCTTGTGAAATGGGTACATTTGAGGCCAAGGAGAACCTCTCTGCTTTGGGGTGCATGGAAAGGGGGGTTCTACTATTTAGAGAAGTTTTTTGAAAGTCATGTTTTTTACCATCAGACATTTCTTGGTTAGCCGTGTTTTCTTGATGCCTTCTCTACAGCTGGAAGAGGTGGCACACTCGTCCTTTATGCCTGGGGAACGGAGGCAGCAAAAGGAGTAAGTAGTGGTTGGAGTCCCCAGGCAGCTAGCTGTGTGGCCTGGGATAAGTCACATGACTTCTATACTTGTCTCTGATTTGCATGACGCAGATCATGACTAAAGATGGATGAGTAAATGGGAACAAATCACCCAGAGCTGAGAGTGGTGCAGAGTCATTCCCAGGAGTGTCAGCCATAAGGTAGTGAAGCGAGACCGTACAATGCTAGTTCTTATCCCTGAATTGTTGTCAACCTTTTGAGTAACATTTTAAGAGCTCTTGCTGAGGTCACCAAGGCCTAAGACCTCCAGGGTAAGAGCTTGCTGTCATGGTTCATAAGAAAAACCCTAGACAGGGCCTCAGGTAGGTCCCAGAGCCTCTCCAAAAATACTGCTTTTAAATGCAGAAGGGGTTAAAGAAAGCACCAAGTAGAAGGCGCCAGTGGGTGAAGACAGTGCTCCCCTCCTGGTGCAAGACTTCCAATGGATGCTCTGTGCACCCAGAGTCCCGCAGTCTGCCACTTGGAAGCTCGGTCTTCTAGAAGCCCTTTCTTCCTTTATTCACTCCCTTCTCCAGGAAAGATGCAGTGTAGGACTTTGAGGTCCCCTTAGCAGCAGAGACATGTCCCTTTCTGAATGTGGTCTTTTGCCCCTTCTCTTGCCATATTCCAGGGGCACCCCAAGAGGAAGGGCATGCAGGACACACCATGAAAAGAAGGGGAGATGCCAGGGCAAGGTGGGCGAGGGGCAGTCCTTGGGGACTGGCATCTTGGCAAGAGGCATGAGGTACCACAGCCTGAAGTCTTGGGGTCTCAGAATGTGAATCCTGAGCTCAGGAGGGCAGGAGAGGGCACTGGAGCAGTATGCCATGCCTAGCCAGACCACACTGATATATCACTGGAAAATGCATCTTCTTTAAGATGTCAGGGGAGAAAAGAACGCCTGTCTGTGTACTCGTATTTTGCCCATTCCAAGGAAATGTCATGAGCCCAGTAGCTTAAAAACCAAAACACCAGAGCGAGAGAGAAGGACCGGAGCCATCGCTAACTCATCCTGTAACCTTGGGCACTTACCCTTTCTATGTTAGTTTGCTCATCTGTAAAGTGAGGATGACGACTATATCAGCTCTGCTGAGTGACACTAAGAAGTGATGCAGCTCTCCATGGCACAGGCTGGAGGGTCTTTTGAGGATAATAACTGCATCTCATTGTGGGATTGCTTTGAGGATTAAATGAGGCAATGCATATTTTGAGTTATTATTTGGTGATCTTTCATTTTATCTTTAAATACACATTTTAGGGGCAGGAAGTACATTGTAGAGACATACACTTGGTGGTACTTCAGAGAAAAGTGACGTGTTCCTTGTTTCCATGTTAGCAATTCCCAGAATAAAGACTGTGGCTGCAAAGAAGTGTCCTAGAGAAGAAAGATTTTGATTTGATTGAAAGAAAAATATTCGTTAGAGCATTTGGGGGACATCTTGCAAGTGGTAGGTGCTAAGAGTGTTAGAGCAAATAAATGTGGTGATTGCCCTTCTGGGACTCACACGAAGTGGGGCAGGGCAAGACCGTCATGGCAGAATGTACAGGGAGTCCAGGGACCCAGTGAAATCCCAGTGAGTGCTCAGGTGGAGGTGGGAGCCAGGTGCATGGCAGGTCTGGGAGAAATGCAGTCTCACCAAGATACTTCATGCTGTTGGGTTGAATCTTGGAGAACCAGCAGTTTTCCAGCAGTAGCTGTGGAGAAGGGCATCCCATGAGGTACCCTCTTCCTGTGTAGCAGTTGCTGCCCCTTGGATTTCTAGCCTGGGGTTTCTGAGTTACTTCAAGTCTCTTGAGGTCATAGTGTGAAAATTAGTTCTCCTAAACCTGTCCTGGGCAAAACCATCACCCCGGAGAGGTCTAGAGCTGCACGGTTTAGAGCAGTAGCTACTGACCACATGTGTTTTTCCCTATCAACATTAATTAAAAGCAAATAAGATTCAAAATTGAGTCCCTAAGTCCCACTAGCTCCATTTCAGGTGCTCAGTAGCCACATGTGGCTAGTGGTTACTATGTGCCCAGTGCAGATGACATTTCCACCATCACAGGCATTTCTGGTAAATGGTGCTGTTCTAGGGCGAGCCCTGGTGTCAAGCAGAAAGGAGGGAATGGAAATGTCTCGCTGCTCACCCTCAACTCTAGCTGTTATGAACCTCTGTTCTGGGGTTCAGACCCCCAGGAGCTGTATCTCCAGCTCTGCTCCAGGCTCTTCAAGGTCAAGTGCTCTCCCTGAGACCTTGTGCTGGGACAACTGTCGTAGTTCCACCACTCTCTGCCTGGATTCAGCTCTAAAATAGTCTGTTCCTGGGTGAAAATCTGATTCATTACATTGATGAAATAAAAGAAATCTCTCATTGACCCCTTTCCTCTAGCACAGAAATCCCCCAATGACCTCGGGTGGGTTTGGTTCTTGTGATGTGTGAAAATCTGGTAGAGAGAGTGCCATGGCTGTGAACATGTAGGATGAATTCCACTGTTTCAGAACTCATAATTATGCAGGGGGCAAATCAGCAATGATAAATACTGACTATAGGGAGACTGCCTGCATCCACAGCAATTAAGACCTGACATTGGAGTTGGCACCGCCTCCAGAACTCCCTACCTGCCCAGGCATGCAAGTCAACCACTGCAAGCCACTGCACCCACTGTCCTTCATGACAAATTGCCCATCAACTTGTGTCTTCAGATGTGCCACCAGAATGTGCTCCTCAGGAATAGTAATCCTCTCATAAAGCAAAAGGAACTGAAAGAACTCCCTGCTTACAGGGTTCAAAGCTTCGTCCCTGTGGCCACTCACCTTTAAGCTGTCCCTGTCTCCTGTGGTATACCAGGAAGCTCCTTTCTGACCTGAGATTTGCCATAAGATCATTTTATTATGTTCAACAGTCTTGGGAGATTAGATAGTGCCAAGATGCTGTGTAATGGATGATAATTACTGAGATTAGGAGGCTTATGGGCAGTTGGACTTACAGTTACTATGTGGCCTGATTTTAGGAGGAATTTGACCTTAGCCCAGGTGTGGTTATAATTTTCCAAAATAGCTTTCATTTTAGGAGTCCAAATCCATCTGGATGATATCCAGATGTTATAAATGATAACATCTGCTCCATCTGTTGAAGGAACTTGGATTTTCAGAGTTAGCTAGTCAGTGCATCTGGGAAGAGAGGGAGTCTTTTCCAGGAGGCTCTTTCCCCTAATCGTACGTTTATCAGGTCCTCCATTCTGAAGGGAGTATTTTTTTAGTATCTGTGAAAAATATTCCCGCTCTCTCAATCTAATATGGTGTTTTCAGACCTGTGTCACATGCAGTCCCTGTGTAGGCTGGTCACCTGTCGCCTTGCTTTAATGTATGGTTGTCATTTGAAACTTATCAATGGAACCAGCTGTTTGGAGAGGTGGAAATGACCCACAAGAACAGCAGCTGTTACTTTTGGGACTCAGCCATCATTTGAGCCCCTGAGATGGCGAGCTTCTGAACCAGGAGGCTCACTTGGTGTGTGTGGCGGGGGCGGGGGTGTGTGACAGTTCCCAGTGGACTACATCTCATCAGGGAAACAGTGAGCAGGCAGCTGGGTAGGATTTATGGGATGGATGGGCATCGTGCATTGGTGGCCCTTCTGGAAGTCAGTGCAATAGAGCTTGGCCTCTAGAAGAGAGGCCAAGGGCCTTTGCTGGGCCTTTCTCCAACCCCAGTTCTTGTCTTAAGCTTTCATGCTGGCTCTGCTTCAAGAACCTTGGCCTGTGTCCTCTGGAATGGCTCATGGGAGAAGAGCAGGTGGGAGAAGGGCTGGTGGGTTGGTCTTGGCTGGAGGCGGGAGACAGGAAACTCCTGTATCTCTCATTAAAGATGAATGTACAGAAAGGAGAGCAAAGTGGTTCTACTTGACATTGTACTCTTGGCAACTAGGGCTCACTCCTTCATTAACTTTTCTAATGATCAGAAGGGCCGTGATAACCCATTGCTTTTCCACGAGGAGAGTTTTTATTTGGTTTCCTAATAATAAAGAATGGAGTATCCACAGGGAGCTGATTGTGGAGCAGAAGTCAAGAGCTTCTGTCTCTGAATTGAATAAAGACACCAGGAGAACACTGCTTCTCCCTCCAAAGTCAGAGCTCACAACTGAGTAGCCAGCTGACATGTTATCTGTACACCCAAAGAATGACAGTAGGAATAAGAACTTTGGGACATGAATCAAGCCACATGAGTTTGGACTAATTGGGGAAGAGATGGGAAAAAGAGAGAATTTATGAGGCATTTAAACCATGTTTTTCTCTATAAAACCTCATTTATGTACATACACACACACACATATATATACAGATACACACATATATACATATGTACACATATATATATAGAAAAGCTTACTCCTTTGGATATATGCAAAGACATAAATAAATAAATTATATATATATATATACACATAAATAAGCAAGCTCTCTTCCTTTAAATGCCAATGGATATGTACATTTAGGAGTGGTGACAGTTGGAAGCACTGGCAGATCTGGACCATCCTGGTTGGGTCTCTAACTTGCTGACCTTCCTAGACCAGGCATTCTCAACCGCAGTACTATTGACACCTTGGGCTGGATAATTCTTTCTAGTGTGAAGCCATCCTGTGTATTATAAGCTGTTTAGCAGCACCTCTGCCTCTGCCTACTGGGTGCCTTATAGAACCCCCACCTATCACAACCAAAAATGTCTCTTAGACATTGCCAGATGTTGCTGTGGTTGAGAACCACTGTTTTAGACCTAGTCAGATCTGATCACTCCCCAGGCCTCTGAGTCCTCATCGACAGGCTGTGATGATCTGAGGAGAGATCTTTTAGTTCCCTCCAGATCTGACACTCCCAGTACAACCATCAAGGTATCCAGCCAGACCCTCACAGGCTACTATAGGTGGGAATAAAAATGGAAATGTGCTGTTCCGAAAGTTAAAGATTGCTCTCATTTATACCTTACATTTGCCTTATGATCTATCCCTGTCCAGTTACCAAATCCTATATTCCTAAGACACCCAAAATACACGTAAAATGGCTCTGATTTTTTCCAACTAAACTTTATCCACACAGCTGGGTTTAATAGAGGAAAGTTTGGGAAATGATTTGGCTGAAATACCTGACTCTCTTCCCTTCCATAGGAATTCTCACACTAAAGAAAGCAAACGAACTCCTGAGCACGGGCGTGCCTGGCAGTTTTCTGATCCGAGTCAGTGAGAGGATGAAAGGCTATGCTTTGTCCTACCTGTCGGAGGAGGGCTGCAAACACTTCCTGATAGATGCTTCTGCCGACTCCTACAGCTTCCTGGGCGTGGACCAGCTGCAACATGCCACTCTGGCAGATTTGGTGGAATATCACAAGGTGAAGCAATTCATAAACTTAATTTGCTTTGTGAATTATCTTCCTGCAGCAGCTCTAACAAAGCAAGGCAATTACCAGGAAAAATGATTGAGACAAGAAATGAGGGATTAGTCTTTGATAATTCTGATTCTTAATTGCATTTCCTTTATCATGGAACTGAGTTCCTCCTCAGGTACTCAGGGAGGCCCCACTGGGCAGAGAATACAGGAGATGCTAACAAATTGTGTACACATCCATCATATCCGAAGAGTCTTAAGTCAGAATTCAAACCCTAGAGGAAAAGAGAGTGTGTAGATGAGAAAAATCTCTTTTAAGATCATCATAAATCACTGGCGCAAAGGTGCATGCCTGTAATCCCAATGGCTTAGGAAGCTGAGGCAGGAGGATCACGAGTTCAAAGCCAGCATCAGCAAAAGTGAGGTGCTAAGCAACTAAGTGAGACCCTGTCTCTAAATAAAATACAAAAAACAGGGCTGGGGATGTGGCTCAGTGGTCACATACCCGAGTTCAATCCCCAGTACATACACACACAAAAAAAATCATCATAAACCAATGAAGCTTTGTATAAATCAAGGGCAGAGGGGTGATGTCTTCTGAGGAGGTAGGAAGGACATGTACCTCACTGCCCAGCTTGACCCTGTGCCTTTTGATTGACAGGAGGAGCCCATAACTTCCCTGGGGAAAGAACTCCTGCTGTACCCCTGTGGGCAGCAGGAACAGCCACCTGACTACCTGGAGCTCTTTGAGTGACATTCTTCATCTAGGTTATTCTACAGCCTCTGGCTGGGCTTTCTTGAACAGACACACTGCAACAGACATTTGTGTGTAAAGCCAAAAGCACCCCGCAGCAGAGCCAATACCAATCAATGGAAAGTGTCCCCAGAGTCCTTGTTGAAATCTCTCTTCTGCACAAATGCTGGAGTTTAATGTCAAGGGAAAATTATCTCTGCCTCATCTGCACTCTAAAAGGAAAAGGAGAAGATGTACCGTGAAGGATATGATGTTGATGACATCTATCAGATAAAATGAACAAAGAAGAAATGGAAACCTTTTTGGAATTAAGGTGTGCTTCAAAAAAAACAGTAGCTTGTATGAATTATTTTGTAACGCCTATATTCTCTCTTTGTATAATCTCAAAAGGTCTTGGGGTCTTGTTTAAATGAAGTTCCACCTTGGCTTTGGAATGCTGGCAAAAAAAAAATATATATATCCTTACTAATGGCTGAGATGACAGTCAAAACACACCTCCTTACCGGGTATTTTCGAGGAATATAAGAAAAACAGGAATTGTGAGTGTAAATTGAATGAGAAAATTTAAAATGTAGGATGTGATGCTTAGCATGTATAAAAATACATACAGACTATAGGGAAGGGACTAAACATCTGTGAGTTTGTTTCTTTATTCTGAAGGCTGGGGACAGCATTTGCTCTGCCTACTTTGGCTCTGAGAATACACTAGAAAGAATGAAGCAGAGCACATCCAAGCTGTCATCTATCGATGGTGCACAGACAAGAACAGAACACATGAACTATTTGGATACTACTTGAAATCTCCTTCTAGGTTAAAAGAAAAAAAATTCATGACTTAAAGTTTTATACTTGCCACCTTCCATAAGGAAAGCTTTCTTAATGCACTTGAGTTGGACCGTTTGGCCTTCACATATACCTATATTGGGGATTCTGCCATTTGGTGCAGAGAAGACACAAAAATTATTATACACTATAATGGTATATATAGCCAGGGGCCTCTGTGCTTTCATTTTTGTTAAGAACACGGTAAATGTTTTCATCCAGGTTGCAATGCACATGTCTTTCTTAGAACATGAGTTTTCTACAATTATATCTTTAAATAATACTTCTATGTGATTGTGTTGTTCTCTTCCTTAGGAGTAGCTATAAATCTTACTTATATTTCTCTTCTTTGCCTTCTGTTTTTGTGTCTCCTCCTCATTGTTTTCATCTGTCTGTTCTTTCTGTTCTTTTTAGGGGAGCTGCTTATTTGTCCTTTCTACATGAGGGACTGATTTTTCTGCAGTGTTAATTCTGCTCTCTACTGTCTCCAGTGTGGATGTTAGTACCAGGACCACATTTCCTGGTTCCTTGCCATCCTTCCTTCTCTCACTATGCAGGGATTTTAGACTTTTCACCACTGCCCTAGATTGAGACTACCAGACAGCTTAAATGATCAAAATAATCTCATTTTAATGTATGATATACACATTAGAGGAAGTCCAGCAGAATTGGGTTTGGCTCCTGCC
Organism: Geosciurus inauris; assembly: GCA_004024805.1. Lineage (NCBI taxonomy): Eukaryota > Metazoa > Chordata > Mammalia > Rodentia > Sciuridae > Geosciurus > Geosciurus inauris. The sequence continues at coordinate 16,706 of PVHX01004515.1, read as the reverse complement.
TATACCATTAGCTCACTGTGTGGAATCTTAAAACAGAAAAGTTACTAAGCCTGGACTTCAGCTTCTTCATTTATAAAATAGGTGTTACTAAAGCCACTTGGGTTCTGAGGATTAGAAAAAAATATGCTATGTGCATGGCAGAGAGAAACTGCTGCATAAATGGCAGTTATTCCCAGTGAATTGTGGATCCAACAAAGTCAGCATCCATGTGTTCCTGGCCTCCCCTATGTTAGCTGAGGGTATAACACCAATAGGCTGTGTGTCCTAACCATTTCCTAGAGTTTCTGGGGTGATTTTAAAGGGAGAGGGAAACTTGAAGTGTAAGAGATGTCATGATGACCTACGGAATACATTAGCTCGTTGATTTATTTGCAGAGAATGGCTCGCATAGTTTGCATCTGAAGTGGCAAGGAGGGGCGTTTCCTCATGATTTTGACGAGGCCCAAGTTAGCAGGAACCAGTTTTCACCCCCAAATTGGCCATTTACAAACTGATTCAGTTGCCCAGGAATTCCTGATCACAAATCCCCGAGTATTTGTCTTCTTTTTGAGCAGGAGACGTTACTTCGGGACTTATTCTTCCTGTCTTCCCACAGGTCAGCAGTGCCAGGGCCACACCTAGGGACCAGAAAGGCGGGACAAGCCCCATTACCCATGTCTGTCAGAAGCAGCTCCATCTTTTCTTAAGTTGAAAGGAAGTTCCTTTAGGTAGTCTTCCCACCTCGTGAGTTAAGGTCCCAGTAACTCTTCCCAGCCCTGTGGCTCAAGATCCAGGCAAAGGGGTCAATGCCTTTTCTTGGAGGGCTCCGTGAATGGTGTGGCAAAGAGCTAGAGAGAACTTCCCACAGGTCACTCCTATGATTCCTGACAGCCCCACATGCTGTGGTTGGTGTTTTATACACAGTTCTGTTTGAGGCTTGTAACTAGAAGAAAGAACAAGTTGTTAAATAAAAATATTCCTGCAGTCTTTGAGTGTTTTTCTGGATTTTTTTCTTTTATAGATATAATTTTTAAAAATCTTTTTCAAACAAGCTTTAATACCCTAGCAGTCCGGGTGATGTTTATTGTCGCTTTTTCAACATGGTTGGACGGTGGGTTTGTAAGGGGTTTAGAAACTGCAGAAAGCCAGGACCAAGGTGGAGGGAGCTGCCTGGAGTGTACTTACCTTATTTCGAGCTAAAGTGTCTGACTCCAAGCTTGATGAGGAGTGAGGGCTACATCCAGTTCCCTCAATCACCTAAACCAGGTAGAGGGACATTTGGTGAGCCCCGGGCAGAGGCCACCGTGGGTGGCCTGGGCCTCCCAGAATCTAGGCTGACAGTGAAGGAGCATAGCCTGCTTTTCTCCTCTAGAGCACCCTCTGCCTTCCATGGCAGTGACCTTCCCATTGCCCCCTCCTCACAATCCTCATCTGCCTTCTTGTTGGAATAGCTCATAAGCCAGAAACAGCCCAAGGGACCCTAGGTTTGACTACTCCAGAGGGCACGTTCAAAGGCTCAGTAGAGCAAAGACATTTTGAAAGGCACCTCTGCCAACACAAAAGAACATATTCTGCATTGAAAAAAAAAAAAAAACCACCCCAAACCCCCAACCAATTGGCACAGTCCCCACAATTTTTGGCAGGAACAGCAAAGCCCTAGGCCCTGCCAGGAGAAACAGCTTTGAATTAAAATATAAAGGCAATCAGAATATGGATCACACAAAGCTGCCAGGTATTTGATGTGTGTTGAGAATAAAACACACCTATCCCACTAAAGAGCAGCCCAAGGTCATTATCTCTAATCAGCACTCTCAGAAACATATCAAGTCTCTCTTTTTTTTTTAACACAAATATTCCCACCTGCTCTCCCCTCTGACTCAAGACCGTCTTCAAATTTCACATTTTGGAATCCTACATGAGAGCTGGGTTCTGGGGCTTCAGTCCCAAGTGGAGCCTTAACGCCACCTGGAATTACTGCAGATAGATGGAGGTGCAGGGGGCCTGGCTACTCAGCTGTCTGGATGGCGCATTCCTTCTCTGGATTTTTCAGAGAAGCAGGTAGAGGTGGGATGGGCTCTGGACTCTTCCCCAGGCCAAAGGTCCTGACTGCAGAGCTTCAAGCCCATCTGGAGCTGACCTTGAGATGGGATGCCCACATGGAGCCCTGGAGGCGGCTAGTTTGTGGTGGGGCCTCTGGGAAAATTCCTCCACATTCCTCTGAGCCTCAATTTTCTGCACCTGGAAAATGGAAGTAATGATATCACTTACCTTAGAAAGTTGGCATTATGAACATAAGGTTCCTGGCTGAGCTTCTTACTTCAAAAGCACCGACTGCATCCAAACTGCCTAGGGGATCATCAACTCCAAATCACCCAGGGTGGAAGTTGAGGTAGGAAGGATCCATTATACTTTACATTTATTATTAACTTTTCTTCAAACAGATGGATACGGTTTTCACAAAGATAAAAACAAAGGACCACAGCATACACGATGTTCTCATAATCCCCAATGCATGGCCCATAATGTCTTGTTATATCCAAGAAGTGCTGGGCATAATGAGAAGCTTAGCAGACACTTGCCAGATACACAGTTGTAAATAAGGGCTGTGTGTTGAACACTAGACATAAATACCTGCTGTGTGCCTAACATGTCCTACGTACTCATCCCTATGGACCCATTCAACTTCATCACTCTGAAGGAGGAAACTGAGATATGGAGGCATTGAGTGACTCGCTTAAGATCCTATAAGTTGCCAGTGAAAGAACTGGCCTTTGGATCCTGGTTATCTAGCTGGAGAAGCCACGATATTAGCTACCACACTGCACTGAATTCTGGTAAGATCAAATAAAATTAGATAACAGACGATTTTTCCTGAAACAAAAATTAGTAGTTAGATTATGTGCAGGTAGTTGTGACTTTCTCCTCATCACTGATGTAGGGAAATAGTAAAGTTGACCACATTTAAGAATACAAGGGGGTGGGGGCTAGGAAGCAGAAGCTTAGAGGGAAAACAGTTCAAGGAGGCCCAGGTGTCACCCAAAGGCAGTGGAGTTGGTAAATACTTAACAGCTGGCTGGGACTGTCACGGAGGGAGGAACTGGGAGGAGGTGCCAACTGGTTCTCACATGGTACATGGGTACTACTGTTGGAAGGAACCTCAAGCGCAGAGACCACAGCTCAGTAAGATGCTGGGCTGGTTACCAGGCAATTGATAGGAAGGAGGAACAGTGCAGGTGCAGAGTTGGGAGAGGCCTTGGACCTCGTGCCTCCTGGTCCTGCAGGTCAGTTTCCTGACTGCTTTCCTTTACTGTGTAAGTTTAAATTCCTGTCTCCTGCTTATGCTTTGGTGGGGGCTTACCCCAGCCTTCTTGATACATGCCTTAGGCAGGCCATGTGGATAGATCATGTGCACATATTCTTTGGTGGACCTCTCTTCTTTTATAAAACCGCATTACCTGGCTAAGTTTTAAAAATTAAAAAAGGTTGAGAAGCCCTGATCTACATGTATTATGTTTCCCCAATACCAGACATGTACTCTTACTCCCAGAAAAAAAAATCAAATCCACAAGTTGTGTTTTATTAACTGTTCAATGCCACCTTTCATTCATATCTTGTGTTTTAATTAAATTTTATGAACTACCAGTACAAATCAATACAATCTTTTTTTTAAACACGCCAACAGCTTGAATGTTCTTGAAGCTTTTAAACAATGAGTTTACTGTGGGCAAACAGAAGGCAAGGAATCAGAGAGATAATTAGCTCATGCATCTGGTGCTGGCTAATAAATAAATAATTCTCACATGGATATAGAAATCATTCAATGTTAACTGTATTTATTTTTAAAAAATAGTTTGAAACGGTAATCAAATGCAATTTTCAGAAGCATCTTGGTGATTGGGTAGAACTGCTTAATTTTAAAAATAATTAATTGACTTCCATCTAGCCTGGGGTGAGTGAACATGTAGCAAAAACTTCCACCTCACTGGATTCTGGCAGATGGATTGATCTTTCACAAAATATATATTTTTGCATTTCTTCTTATGGAAGCCAGAAACCAGGAAAAGCACCCTGCTTTGAAAAGAGAATGTTTGGTTCATAACTTTGGTTTACTGAAACAGGTAAGAAAGTGGTCCCCATTTCTCCTGAGGAGGAAATGTGTTCTCTGACTTTTAGATATATCAAGATATCATCAGTCTGAGTGAGTTTCCTTTTCTGTTAAGATGAAAGTGTCTTTCGGTTTTCCTCCAGTGTTCAGTTGCTCCTCTTAGGAAATACTCTTCAGATAAAATATCTATATGCCTCTTTCTCTCGGTAGCCCCAGACCAGGCCTTCCTGATGTCTTGAGGCCTGCCACTCAGTGCCTGACAGGACCTGCATCTGGCAAGTCCCTGGATGTGCTGTCAATCTCTGAACTGAAAAGTTCTCATAATGCATCTCAAAGTATCTTCTTGAAAACATAACATAAGCTACCTTGTGCTCCCTTAGGCTTGCAAATCGGTAATTAAATAAGCAGAGTATACCCTGCAAGCAAAAAAAAAAAGTGCATTTGTAAATAAAATAAACAGAGATGGTTAAAATGACATCCAAAAGACAAGAAGATTATTTTGGGTTAATCTTGAGAGGAAATGATATGCTATTTATGGTTTCTCCTTTGGTCCTTTTGATTTTGCTCACTGTCTTCACAAGGATCGGGAGAGCAGAGGTCCACATTTTCAGAGTCTCCTCTGCTGCCTCCCAGTATTTCAGTGTCCCTAGAAACTAGAGCCCTACTGGTATAATCATTCATACGAGGAGAAATGTGCCTGACTTTCATCTAATAAACTTTTTACAAAACTGGGCTTAATTCATGAATATTTCAATGCGCAGAGAAAACAACAGATCTCATTTTGTTGTAAACATCGTCAGAACCTCCATACCAGCAGGCTTATCTTCTCATAATCATTCTGCCTTTGTCAGACACGTCTCTGGGTGCATCTGGGCTACGTTTGCAGGCAAAGTGGAGATTTGAATTCCTGTTGCATAAAGCCAAATAGAGAGAAATTGGAGGCCTTCTCCTCTCGTCTCTTTTGCTAATCAGATTTTTTTTTTCCCCTTTATGGAAGTCTCTTCCTTGTTGCAGCCACTCTTTTGGGAATTGCAAAAGGAGAAAAGAAAACGTCTCCCACAATCCATCCCTGGAGTTCAGGTCTTTTTGCTGCTTGTCTTCTGTTTCTGTTTGCGAAGGTGAGCCTCTATCTCATGTCGGAAGACCAGCATCCCCAGCTGCCCGTGGGATGCCTCATTCATGGCCTTGGACTGCATACACATCTTGTACTGCTCGGGGGTTAGCTCGTCCATACAGCGCTTCTCATGCCAGAGGTGGAAGAGTCCCCTCACAGGTGTCCGCACCACTATGAGGTTGCTGTGGAGATACTTCCGGTACAGGTGCACATCCTCTCCACCCCAGCCTTTGATGTCCAAATCAAACCCACCTGTGGGGATAGAATGCACTATTCAGGCATGGGCTTCTGATCTATCCTGGCTTCCCTGAGCTGCACAACTGCAGAACTTTCCAAGAAGAGACGTGTGCTTCACTGCCTCTCCAAGTTACTAGAGTGTCCATGTGGATCAGAGGCCCCAGAAATGCCCAACAAGAATGACCTTCATGGCAGACAGCACCAAGTTCTAGAGATAATAAGACCTGCAACAGCATCTCAAGCATTTGCCTGCTTGAATGAGCCATCAGCAATACTAATGAGCAGCCAGGATTAAGTGCTTCAGCTTTTTAACCAGAAACCTCTCTAGCCCCTACATGCAGGGTGGCATGAACATGGATTTCAGTATAGAAGAGTCACATCCACAAAAGCACTCTTCCTTTCCTGAGTGACAGTGGCCCTGACCATCTCTGTGATTCCACCTCATGCTGGGAAAGTCAGTCATTTTAGATGGGCTGTCCTCATAGTTCCCAAGTTCTACTTGAGAAAAATCTTGTTTCACGTATAAGAAATGCCTTGCAAAATCATTCATAGTTGGTCAAAGCCTCACCTTTCTTAACCTATGACCCCAGGTCCCAAGCAAGACCAAAGAAGCACTGGCCTTTATGTCATGGTTTCTGTCTCACCTGAGAGATTTACTCACCTCAACTCTCAGAGCAGAGATGGGATCTCAACATCCCTTCTCAGACATTCTCATGAAGCCTCTTTATTTCCCGCTCAAGGCTACTGCTGGAACCCCAAAGTGGGGCTCGGGCACCAGGTGGGGAGGGCAGGGAGCCACAACCAACCAACCCCTGGCTGTGTTTATGAGTGACTGTGACCCCTCAGTGGGCGCAGGCAGAGGAAGGGAACTGATTATGAGTCAGGGGGCCAGAATTTGTATCCTGGTTTTCTTGGAAGCTGCCACTTAGCCTCTCAAAGTTTAGATTATTTTTTATCCTTAAATGAAGTAGGTATCATAACCACATAAACTAGTAATGTGAGGAGCTTGGTGACTACAATTGATTTATTACTATCACCATTACTTGTTAAATACCAAGTGCACAAATAAGACATGTGCAGGTAAGTACAAGCTTGCAAGGAATGGCGTCTCACCAGGACCCAGAGGCTTTGAGGTCACAGCAGTGGCTTCCTGAGGAGCAACACCCTCCCCAGCTGGCTGTGCTTCCTGTTTTTCAAGAACAGTGATGTCCATCTTTAGGAGAATCCAAAATGATAAACATATACTGAGTCCAAAGATGAAAAATCCAATAGGAGAATGCAATATGATAAACATACTGATATGAATCCAAAATAGATAACCATGTGCTTCAACACACAATCACGTCTGTACACAGAGCAGGGAAACAGGGTTCCTTGAAACGGAAATCTTTTAGATACATTTCTAAAATATCATTTTGGGGGATTTGAATGGATATAATCATAAAGATGCCAAAGAAAACCTGTTGTCAGTTGCAGAGTGTCCTTAGCAGCTGCCACTCAGGGATTAGCACCCTGGTTGTCTGCTGCCACTTAGGGGACATGACTTCAGGTTTGTTTGGTTTTATTACTTCTTCTTTTTCTTTTTTTTTTGTAATGCTAGAGAGGGAACCCACAGCCTTGAGCATGCTAGGCAAGTGCTCTACCACTGACCCACCCCAGCCCTTCTTTTAAACCTGATGGTTTCTTCGGGGTTCTATAGTCCCTATAACCCATGAAAATCGGCTCTGAACATAACAAACCTGGGCTGCTCCTGTACGTTAATTTTAAAACAAGAAGCTCCAGGCCTTGGGCCTGAGAGGGAGGAGCCTGGGAGAGAGCAAGACAGAGCTCCCGGAAGGACTGGGGAAGGGATGCTCCATCCCTGGACACTCGGAGCCCAGGGCAAGTTTCCGCCTGCTCCTTCTTGCCCTAGTCATGTATCATCCACATTCCATTCCCTCCAGAGGTACACGTGTAAGCACCACTAGGAGAGGGGATTAGGTATTTCCAAGGGGGACAGAAGACTCTGTGTCCTCATCCCAGCTATACCTCACTGTGATACCCGAGGAGGTCCCCTTACCTCTGAGAACCCTGGTTGGAACAGTTGGAACCTAAAGGCCTTTCCTCTCTGTGCTCTGGAATCCCATAGGCGTGCGTGCATGTATGTGTGTACACATGTGTATGAGCATATGTGAGTGTGACTGTGAGCTTGTGAGTATGTGTGCAAGTTGACAGCACCTACACACTCCGTCAAGGCTTGAGGTGACATCTGAAACTCAGAGTTCAGCAGAGAGAAATCTTAGTCCTTTCGGGTAGGATTTTCCTGGGTTTCCCTTCAGCCCTTACTGGAGGCTCAGGATGTCTACAGGAAAGGGGTCACTGCAGCCAGAACCCATGCGGGAGGCGGCGCGGGACAGCCTGCCTCGATGTGGTCTTTGTGTAACAAGGAGAGGCAGCTGAGGTGCTGTGGAGGCTCAGGGGCTCAGGGATGCCCACCTCCATGCCTGTCTTGGTTAGTGGGTGAGGACGTGAAGAACATGTTTAAGGGAACCGCACCACCCTTAATAACCAACTCCTGGACAACAGCTGTTCCCTTAAGGCCTGCACGGGCAGTGGCCTCCGGGTGGCAGCAGAGATGCAGCTTTGTCTCACCTATGTTGATGAAGTCTGACCGGTACTGACATGTCATCCCAAATCCGAAGTCTCTCCAAAATCCAGTTTCCTTCTTGATAACCTACAAGGAAAGCACTGTCAGATATGGCACAGAAAAATAGTATTCACAAGCTCCTGTGAGTAATGCTAAATATGGAGCCCATCCCACCACTGATAAACAGCCACAGCCCCAGGGGAGACAGATGGATTTGAATCCTTACAGACAGGAATACAGTAAGCTCACCCTTTTCAAATGGGGCCTTGTGATTTTTGGCACCTCTGAGTGGAATGTTTCTAGGGTGTAGGCATGAAAACACACACACACACACACACACACACACACAAACCAGGAGAATAAGTTTTTGAGCAGTGCCATGGAAAAGCCACCTACGTGTCTGGCCTGACCCCAGTGCCAGTGAGAAGTTGAGGCCAGGGCCTCTCACACAGGCCCGGGCAGGGAGCCAGCAAAGGGCTCAGGAAGTTGAGAAAAGGGATCCAGAGAACAAGTCGGGATTCAGCCACCCTGGCACAGCCCACAGAAGCCACTCCCTCGGGGAATAAAAAGAAACTTTGGTCTGTTCCAGGCTCTCCAGCTCTGAAACGTCTCTCTTGCTGAGGAAAAGGGCGCTCAGAGGCCAGGTCCTGAAGGAAGACTCTGCCCATTCATCCAAGCTGCTCCAGGAAGGCCACCCAGAGGTGGCAGCCTGCAGGGCTGCTGAGAGGCCATCCAAGCAGTGACTGTCTATAAAAAAACAAGACTTGGCTCTGCTCAGTCTCTTCATTTGCAAGTAAATTTCCAATAGATTTGCTGAGGCAACAAAACTTTGAAAAATTTTTGTATATATATACATATATACATACATATATATATATATGTATGTGGAGGTAATTTGGGGAATTTTTTTGATTTAAAAAAATGTTTGTTTTAGTTAGTTTAGGTGGACACAATACCTTTTTAATTTATTTACTATTTTTATGGGGTGCTGAGAATAGAACCTCGTGCCTCACACATGCTAGGCAAACATTCTACCACTGAGCCACAACTCCAGCCTGATGATTTACTTTTATAGGTCACATAGGTGCTTAAAAGGATAGCGAGTCCCCTCCTCAGGCCCAGGAGGCAGCAAGTCCCCTTCTGGGACATGTCCCTGTGTTAGCCACTAATTAGAAATAGTATGGGAAGGGGAAGGAGGAGCAAAAATTTGTCCCAGCTTGACCACTGGGTGGCTTTTTCACCTCAGGTAGCTTCCTTCATTTCTTTGAGCTTTTATTTTCTTTTCTATATCGTGACAGTGTTGAACTACATCACCCTTAAGGATTCTTCTAGCTCTAACATCCAAAACTTCATTCTATCACTGTTATTCCATCTTCTGGAAGCTTCCCGTAGCCTAAATTATATTTGACAAATGGTGCGTAGAAGGATTTGTCACATCTTAAAATTCTTTGCCTTGGAACCTATGAAACCATCTTATTTTTCTAGGCCCCACTCACAGGGGTCATCCACACCACTGCAAACACATCAGAACTGCCTGAGGAAGAGGGGGACCTACTGAGGTTCTGTGGGTGAAAGCTGCCCCAGTTGGATATTCTTCAAAACCGCCTCAGGACCAAGGGCAGTCCTGAAATACCTCCAAACAACAAGGCAGTTTTATTAATATCAGCTGGAAAGATTTTTGTGAGGCAGGAAATTCTGGAAAAATCTCCACTGAGTCGTTTTTTAAAAATGGATTTTGGAACTGGGTGTGGTGACGCATGCCTGTAATCCCAGTGGCTCGGGAGGCTAAGACAACAGGATAGTGAGTTCAAAGCCAGCCTCAGCACAAGTGAGGTGCTAAGCAGCTCAGTGAGACCCTGTCTCTAAATAAAATATAAAATAGGGCTGGGGATGAGGCTCAGTGGTAGGATGCCCCTGAGTTCAATCCCTGGTACAAAAAAAAAATTAAAAAAGGATTTTGCTCCATCCCTGACAGCCCAGGTATAAATTTCTAGAGGCTTCAAATCCCCTTTGTTGGCCAGGATGCAGACATGTCCTTTAAATTGTTGGATGAAAGTGGAGTTGAAGAGAAAAGCCAGTATCCACACTTCACACATTTGGCTGAGGTCTATGTGGAAGTTAAAAAAAAAATGTTCCCAATGGGAAAAGCAGTGGGACAGGACTTGGGAAGAACAAGAGGGCTCCCAAGAGGTGGCTGTCCCAGGACTGAGTCTATGCAGTGCTTGAGAAGGTTGAGCAAGGTGACGGGTAACCTTTGCCTGGGGACAGTGTGGCAGGGACGAGCTGATTTATGACCTGGGGAATGAGCTGTAGAAACGGTTATTGAGGTTGGCAAGCCACAGAAAGCCACTGTGTGAGGAGCTCGGTGAAATTCAGCCCTTTGTGGATATTGACTTGGTTGTACCCGCAGCACATAAATTCAGGGCAAGATGGAGTTCACTCATTAGAGGTTCCCCCACCGTGGTTGGGCCACCACACGGACAAGAAGAGCAAGAGCAGCCTAGCGGGAGGGAGTGCTCTCAAATACCCATCCAATCAGATCACGTTCCCAGCAAAAAACCCTGTGGTGGCTCCCCGAGGCAATCAGAAGAGAATCCACCTGGAAACCTCTGGCCTCACCTGCCTCACCTCCTCTTCCCTCATCTCTCCAGTACACAGTCCTGCTACCTGTCCATCAAATATACATGTCTCAGGCATTCAAGACTGGGAAACTGCAGTCTTCAACCTGATCACCCTTCCCCTGATCACCCCTGGGCTCTGCTCCTATGCCATTGCTCCAAGTGGTTGTCCTGACTCTCCTCCTGACCAGTGGAACAGAGTAGCGGCGCACCTTATGGCTGAGGGGTGATAAATTTTTATTAGGACCGAAACACAAGGCAGAAATGAGCATCTCTCTCCAGCACACCTGCCACCCAAGTTACACTCTGTGCTACACCCTGATTTATCTTCTCTATTACACTCGTGGCTCTCTGAAATGACCCAGCTGACGCATTCAATCCTCTGTTTGCTGACAGTCTTCACCCATCACCACGGGTGAACCAAAGCTCAGTCCCTGGTCTCATTCAAGACTCTGTCTCTAGCACCCAGACATCTGGCATGCAACAGGCACTAAACCGTTGCTTCCATGAGTGAGAGAGGTGCAGTCCTAGGGCAGAGACAGTTCCTAGCAGCTGGTAGAAATAGACACACTCCAGATGGGAGATAACTTGTCAGCAAGTGGCTTAGCAAAGGCCTAGGAAGTCCAGTGGTGACATTTCAGAACCCTCTGACCCAATGCAATATGACTCAGCCATAAAGAAGAATGAAATTATGGCACTTGCCAGTAAACGGATGGAACTGAAGGCTGTCATGCTAAGTGAAATAAGCCAATCCCCAAAACCAAAGGCCCAATGTTCTCTTTGATATGCAGATGATAACACACAACAAGGGGACTGGAGGGAAGAATGTAACTCATTGGATTAAATAAAGGTGAATGAAGGGAAGGGAGGGGGACCAGAATAGGAAAGACAGTGGAATGGATCAGACACAACTTTCCTATGTTCATATATGAATACACCACCAGTGAAACTCCACACCATGTCCAACCGCAAGAATGGGAAGTTATACTCCACGTACGTATAATATGTCAAAATACATTCTACTGTTATGTATAACTAAAAAGAACAAATTAAAAAAAAAATAGAATCCTGTGCCCAACAGATGAAAGTGTCCTCCCTTTTGTGGGGCCTACAGCAGAGGCCTTGACTTCTCAGAAACTCTGTCTCAGACATAAAGAGCTCCACTATTCCATTCCAGTGTTAAAATATATGCATCGAAGCTGGGCGCAGTGGCTCAAGCCTATAATCCCAGCACTTAGGGAGGCTGAGACAGGAGAATCGCGAGTTCAAAGCCAGCCTCAGCAACAGCGAGGTGCTAAGCAACTCAGTGAGACCCTGTCTCTACATAAAATACAAAATAGAGCTGGGGATGTGGCCCAGTGGTCGAGTACCCCTGAGTTCAATCCCCAGTACCAAATATATATATATATATACATCGATGATGTCTACTGCCCCATGGTGGGAAAGCCTAAGATTAAACTTGAAAGGAAAAGCATCTCTTCCTCTTGTTCTGCATTTCACCATCTGGCTACACAGCCACCCTCATTTTAATAATGCCTTTCCACAGCTGGCCTCTCATCTCTCTCTGCAATGCCACCCGTCCCACCTGGGACAGCACTGCAGGCCAACATACCACAGGAGGAGGTGGTCAGGCCTGCTTTCCCACAGGAAGTTCCCAAAGCTGCCGCTGTGTGGGTGATTCACGTGACAGGGGTGATTATTTTCTATTAGGACCAAAACACAAAGCAGAAATCAGCATCTCTCCCTAGGCTGTGGGAAGGTGGCCACCCCACCCCACAGCTGCACGGGCACCTGCAGGCAGGCAGCGCCTGTCTGGTTTAATGGTGCCGACTTGGAGCACTGCCCACGAAGCAATCTGGACCTCAATATAAAATAAATAACAAATACTCAGGCAGAGTAGCTCCTCTAAATCAAAGAGAGTCTCCCAAGAACAGAAGCTGGACTGCCCAGCCTGGCACTCACCAGGAATGCCTGTGGGCTGGGCAGGATGATGGGCAAGTGAACCACAATGCCCCACGCTTGGAAGACTGAATGCTTGCTGTCACCATCTTAAGGTCCTCAGTACTTCTGGAACATGGGCCTGTGTTTTCGTTTTGCTTTGGGCTGTGCTACCAGGTGCTTCCCGGTAAGCATCAGACACCCTGAGTGGCAGCGGCTTCTGGGTCTGGGTTGGATACCCCACTATACACTCTGTGCTGGATATTCCTTAGTATTTGGGGCTCAGTAATCAAATTGCATAGGATTTGCAGCCTCTTGTTATGGAGGCAGAACGATGCGGCCAAGTTCACTCAGCCTGTCGTGGACAAGCCCAGAGCAGTGCTAGGATTGCTGGGACAATCCCAGTTCCATTGCGTGAGAAATAAGGTATTCTGGAGCCACGGCTTTCAAAACATTCATTTAATGGACTTCTGCGCCATCTCTTCCCAGATTTGTACTAACTCAAGTTTTCCCACAAGTCGTCTTTAATCAGCATCTGCCCTCCCCCAACCCCTCAAAGAGACTGCATCTTCCAAGGGCACGTGCTGCCAAGGGATCACCCAAGTTCTCTCAGTTCCAGGAGCAGGACTCTTTCCTCTCCTGAAGCACTCTGAGGCCAAAGGCGTTGGCATCCTCAACCCAGCGTGGCACTTGAGTTCATGCCTCTGTCACTTGGCAGCTGTGGGAGTCTGAGCAAGTGTCTTAAGCTCTCTGGGCCTCAAATTCCTCATCTGCAAAGTCAGAAGAATCTTCAACAGAGCATCACAGGAGCTAATACGCGCACAGCGTGGGCTTATGAAATGGCACCTGCTAATCATTTTTGTTAACCCAGTGAGCATGTATTTCCTTAATAAATAAAAACAGAATGCAGGGATGCATGGGATGTGCAATATTCAGCAGGCAATTTTTAAAGACTAATGTGTGGGTCAGCATAAAATACTGTTTGAAGGGAGTTATAGAGGTGGGGGTGTAATCAGAAGGAGGGTGAAGACAGGAGCCAGCTTCTTTGGCACGCGCCGAACAAAATGGCACAAACTCCCAGCATTTAAATTCCAGGCATTGCTACACAGCAAGCAGAGATGCTGCACTGGACACTGAGGATATCAGAAATGGTAAGGAGATGGCTCTGAGGCAGAAGGACAGTGAGGAGGCTGAGCAGATGTGCCACTGGCAGTGAGACGGCCTGGGTGTTTCTCATGCAGGTACCATGTGCCCAGTGGCAGAGTTACAGACATGCTCTCTGTCATCAGGTTAGAGTCAGTTTGTGCAGGACAATTAATCCCAACAGGGGGTCATGGCTTGTAGTGTGCTGGAGCCACTAGTACCAGCTCCCGAGGACTGTGCACATCCCTTCCCAGATCTCTGTTCATGTGACATCACGTTGGTACCCTGAAACAGGCCACAGTGGGAGTATTTACACAATGAAAATTGGCACATGCCATCAGTCAGGGCCTTTTCCCCCCATTTCAGAGAGTGGGTTGTTAAACGTTTACCCGCACACCACTGGCTTTATGCCATAAAGGAATTTTTTAAAAAGGAAAAAGTGGAATTAATCTGTCTTTTCGAAACACATCCCTGGCAGAGGGTGAAGAAAAGACTAGCATGTAGGGGAGGGTCAGGATCTAAAGATAGAAGTGGTAGGAGGCTCCTGCAGGAACCTAAGCAAGAAGTAACAAAGCTTGAGCCAGGAAAGTGGAATGTCTCAAGTGAACATTTATTTAAATTATAGTCATTCCTTTCTCTGCGAGGTGTTTCTACATTAAAGCATCAGCAAGTTTCATCTCGTGGTTGAAAACTCAAAAAATTAAATATTAGTATAAAATCCCATGATGTCACTTATTACTTATTCCTAAAGGTCTGTACTCAAAGGTGAAGAAACAAGTAGTCTGAGTACACATGAACCATCATAAATTCAGTTCCTTGCTTTTATCTGCAGGCAAAATAGAGAATGACAGTGGTAACAGCCATGAGAAGTAATAACTGACACATTGACAAACGAGGTCATATTTTCAGGGCTGCTGGGAAAGGTTGATTTGTTTGCATAAGTAACTTTCATTACAGCTGCATTCTGGACCTGTGTCCCCCCCAGCCTGTGATGCTGAGGTATTCCAGGGAAGGCTATCAAAGATTTGTTAATGGATGTGCAACAACTTCTTAGACTGAGCCAAAACATACCCTCAGGAGGTGGTCTTCCCTAATTTGTCCATCTCCAGTTATTACTTTTTATTTTATATCTTCTCACCACCCACACACTCCATCTCCATTATATTGATTCCTGCAATTTGATGTTTGCCTTGGGGATTTTTGTTAGCCTACTACCTTCACACTTCAGCTCTCATCCTGATCCTCAGCAAATCCATTTCCAATGCACTGGAGGAAGGAAATCCTGGCCTGAGGCTCAGCTCTGCCACTAGCAGCTGGGCAATCTTGGAGCAGTCATTCCAAATCTGCAGGAGGAGGAGCTGGGCAAGATCTCTCACAAGCACTTCAAAGTATATGAACCTGCTCCAGTTCTGACTCTCCTCCCATCAACCTGGACCAGCCCTTGGGCAGCAGCAGGTACTTACGGACATAGTGTGTCCAGTAAAGAAGATAATTAATTTTTTCTTTTGGTGGATGGGAAACTTTTGGAGTGCCCTGTTTCATCAGATTAAATAGTCACAAATATTAAACTCCAAAATAGCAGAGTCAATATGCTCTGGGAGACATCAAAATTTTTCTGGAAGTAAATGTCAAAGGCTTCAGGACATTTTAGCACCTCTGGCAGTGAACTCAGGAAATCTGACCTGTTTCTGTCTTGACCACCAAGTCTGAGGCTCTGAGAAACCAGCTTAACTGCACTGACTCTAACTTCCCTCTGAACCTGCTTCTCTATTGGAATAATAATACGAGGATAAAGCCTTTAAATTGAAAAATGTACAGAACTCCTTTGCAAGCAAATAAGGTCTATATGAGTTTGAACTAACACATTAATCACACTTGAAACCAAAGGAACTTTTATTCTGATTGGTTGAAAGAAAATAAACTCTGTGCCCTACTTTTCCCTCAAATCTTATTAGAAGGTTAAAACTCTTGAGGACAGAAAATGAGAAGTTTGTCTCTAGGGGGGAGATTTTACTTATAAGCAGATGAGAACTGGCTCTTGGGGAGTAAAAATGTATGGTTTGTATGTATAAAGCATGGTTAAAGGTACTCTACATCGACAGACACACACTGGTGATGACGTTTCATGGGGGTAGAGGACACTCTCTTAGTGTATCACCTAGCTTGAGCCCACAGAAACCACACTAGGACATGGGTAGGAAATCCACTCTGTCTAACCTGAAGACCCCCAAAGCTGCCACATTCTGGAAATGATCATACTATCAGCTGCCAGAGGTATCAACTGTGGAGGGAAGAAGGGAGGGTAAAGGGTACAGGTTGGGCCTGGGGACAACAGGCTTGCTACTTGTGGAAACTGAACAAAGAGGTAGTCCCCAAAAGAATTTCACAGTACACATTATGGAAATTCATTCACTTGCCCCTTGCATAGAAGCAGGAGAGACTTGGTCACATCCAAGCACCAGATTTCCTTCCTTCCCCCTACAGGTTACTCAACAGGAAGAAACATGTTTGACCCAACAGGAGGTGGGGCGGATCTATGTAGGGCAAGGGAGAACAGACCACCCCCTGGTCGGAGCAGCCCAGAGATTCAGCCAGAGTTAAATTGCAGCTGAGGACAAGCCAGTCTACCTCTCCGAAGGGTGGGTGAGCAACAGTATGAAAGTCCCCCCACCCCCCTTACAGCACGTACAGTGCCAGAGCCAACATGAGTCCAAAGATATGAAATGAAAAATTCTAGAAATAACCCATAAGTTTTAAATATGTTTATTACAGTGTATTGTCATAATTATTCTATTCTTGGTTATTGCTGTTAATCTCTTACTATGATTTATCAATTAAACTTTATCATAGGTACATAGATATAGGGAAAAACAGTCTATGTAGGGTTTGGTACCATAGTTTCAGGCATCCAGTGGAAGTTTTGGAACATGTCCCCATGATCAGAGC